>JAHBCN010001580.1:0-113212 GCA_019359885.1 Listronotus oregonensis | reverse complement strand
AGAAATTTAATAACATAGTTAAGGTTTTAATAAAGTTATTGTTTCAAAGATACAGGTATCTCTAATTATAAAAGATAACAAAACATTATTAAGACTTTTTTGTGAAACATGTGTCGTGGATTCTATAGAGAGTATTAGATTTTTTTATATTTGTTTTGAAAAGAAAAAAATATATAAAGTTTACCATTTTTAATTAATTGTTATTGTTGTTGTTGTTATTTTTTTTTGTTTGGAATTTTTAAAAACATTGTATATCAAAAAAAAAAAATAGTATAATAAGAAGTTTTTAGAAAATAAGCTAGGTGATATTATTTTTAACAAGTTTATTATTTTTAAGATGCATCAACTATAGTTTTAAAGAGTGTCTTATTGTTGACATATGTAACAGAAGGAGAGTTATATAATGTAATATAATGTAAATTAGCGTCCAATAAAAATTTTAATTGTGTTGTGTTCAGCAATAAGGTGCGGTATTTGCAAAACATATTTTTTTATTTGCAGTTTTATAGAATACCAAGAATACTTTTTACAGTTTATTTCTGTACAAGAATTTACACGCATAAATATGGGTTTCCATGTTTCCAATATTTAACTTAAAGTCTTTTATATTATTGTATTTTTTTTTTGTATTTATGTATACCTGTTTATAAAATATTCATACATTTTTTCGTTTACATCTTAGGATTCCTAAAAAAATATAAAAAAGTGGTCTTAAGGAACAAAGAGAAGGATTTAAAAAAAAAATGACAAATCTAACTTGTTTATTTTACAGTTTGGATAATCCGTAATGTTTTAATATATTTTTTGTGCACATAGTCAAATATATTAAATAAAACTTTTTTATCCAAGGGTATTCCAATAAAAATTTTCGTATGTTTTTATTGGCTACTCTTTCAATCATAAATTATTTGTAGTATTCGTATTTTGCTGCATTTTGTAAAGTAAAATTTTAGTTATGATGCAAAACAATTTATGTAGATCTATGCAAGATATCAAAGAAAGTAATATAGATATCAAGAGAAAGCTTGCTCGGGTAATAATATTGAAGCTGTTTATCCAAGTGTGGGTGATAATCTCCAAATGTCTATTTAAAGGCATTTTAACATTTTTGTTCAAGAGCAAAACCACAGTATTGCCAATTTTAACAAAAGATTTGGCACTCCATCCTAACAAAATTTAACTTACACAGGAACTTAAGCCCTGCGACCATGCCCAACGCCATTATTTTGTTAACTGGATCATACAGAGTATGGCAGATGACAATATACAGTAAAAATTCAAGACAGATCCGTGAAAAGCCAACACATACTTAACATATTACGGTTTGGTGCAGTTTTTGGTCTAGAAGTATCCTGGAACTTTCTTTTTTTTAAAGAAGACAAATAGGCTGTTATGTTAAACGGGGAGATATATCGAGCGATGATGGCATGTGGGAATGAACAAACATAAACAATTTGTGGTTTCAAAAAGACGGTTCGACATATCGTACAGCAAGAGAAACAATGGATTTATTGCATACGTAGCTTTGAAGAGAGGATTTTCTCAAGAATGTAAACTGGCCATCTAGATCATGCGGTCTAGTGGCACTGGATTATTTTTGTGGGTTAGCACAGGCTTACAAAAACAATCCCCAAACAAATAGTTGAAAAAGGAAGTTCGACGAATAATGAGTGAGGTAACACCACAATTGCGTTCATATATTGGGGAAAATTTAAACACAAGAAATGTTTCCTGCCAGCAAAGCCTTGGTGGGCATTTGGCAGAAAGTGTATTCTACGTATTATTGTAAAGATTTATCCTATCTATTGCTACAAATAATTTTTATGTACGTAATAAAATATTTTTATCCATTACAAACATACGAAAACTTTTGTTAAAACGCATTTTATTTCTTTTAAGTAAATTAATTATGAGTATTATTTAAACAAATTTTAAATTTCAAAATATATCATGACAATGCATGTAGTGATACTTCATGCAGGGGTTTTTTATATTTACAGGAATCTGGTTTGCAAAACAAGATAAATCGTTAAAGCATAATGATTTAAAAGCTCACAATAAGTTTTAATTATTTTTTACGCTAGTATATTATGTTTTACTACAAAAATCATATACATAGCGTGTTAGCAATCTATGTGTAATGAATTGCATGCATATATTATTTTTAATTAAGTTTACTGTGAGATTGCCCTTTTTTTTAACAATGAATGTAAGGTAGGTAAGGGACAAAACTGTGCATACGGCAATGTTTAAATCCTCAGTTTTCATTAAAAATCTTTAACCAAATAAGAGTTTTTTTTATAAAATCAATAAACCTATTTTGCCCATAAATAAAGGACCATTTTACAATTAATGTAAAACCGCCATCGCACAAGGATACCCCAACAGAACAGCCAGTCTAGCTATTGTATCACGTTGTGGAGCCAAAATGTACTCGACTACCAGTTATTAATAATAGCTATGTTATCAACAAGATAATTTATAAGAGCGATTAATGGCCAAGATCATAAGGGTTGAGATTAAATTGTGCTATGTGTGTGCTGCTATCGACTAAATATGAACTGAAAACCAATAGGTGCAAATTAAGATTTGGATACCCTATAAAATGACTATTTCTAATTAAGACACAGCGAATAGAGTAATTGTGAACAAGTTTTAAATTACAACTAAAAAGAATTTATTCAATTTTTACTCCACAAAGATGGTGTGATACGTCACTGGGTTGTATCAGCATTTATATCCATATTTTCAAGTATACAGTTTCTAATGCGTGTACCTATCCCTTGACAAATTGTTTGAAATTTAAATTTTTCTTTCAAAATAATCAAAGAAAAAAAAGGTTTAAAATTACCCTTTAACTAGGCACTGATAGCCTGAATCAATTTGTCAAGAGATTGGAAATTTGGTACGTAACTTATTATCTAATGACAATATCAACAGTTTACAAATTTATCAAAGGATAAAATTTACAAAAAAATAACTCAAAAAATCGGCATAAAATTTAATTAAATTTAGCAAAGAAATTTATTTAAATTTCCCTAGAAACCCGAAACGCCTTTTGAAGTCTATGAGGCGTAAATCTATCAACGTCACGACACAATTAAAAATTGTTTTGTAGCACCAGAAAAGTTAGAATTTTTAAAGACAATTTTAGAAATTATTTACAGTTTTTGGAACTTCCTTGCCACTTCTATGACACTTGGTACAAATTATTGACAAACTATATTATCAACAAGTTTAGATATCACCTTGTTATCAGCTAATCTTTTACAATACCATTCACTATCACCCTTTTTTATCACCACTTTTAGCCATAGCCTGTCCTGCTCTAGCTCGTTACTCTATCTTTAATTACAACTTACTTTCGAGCTTGACGTATAGTATGTCAAATTAAATTCGACACAGAAAATTATTTGAGTAGTTTTACTAGCCAAGAAAATGTTGACTTTGTACGAAACCTTACAATTTAAATTAGTTACAGAACTAGATGTGCTAGTCAAATGTCTTGCACTAAGACGGAGAAAGTAGTATTGCAATACCATGAAAAACTGAAATTTCCATAACATATTTAAGAAAACATTTCGGCCTGTCGCCCGAGATGTTAGAGAGACTTTTGGACGATGTGCACGTTTCGCTGCAATTTTCTTACTGAATTGAATCTTTTGACGCATGCTGGTCAAGCTTTCTCGATTCCCTATCCTTCTCCGCGACCCCCTCTGTCGCCCGAGATGTTAGAGGACTTTTGGACGATGTGCACGTTTCGCTGCAATTTTCTTACTGAATTGAATCTTTTGACGCACGCTGGTCGAGCTTTCTTTCGCGTCGTCCGAAGGGCCCGAGCTTCACGGAGTTATGCAGTCATGCCGGAGCGCGGCTGTGGCGCTCGAAATAAACTCGGTTTGTTTGTTTAGTTATTTTTTAGATTAATAACGAAATTTTATTCACACTTTAGCGGTGTCTCCCCGATTATATGGGAAATTTACTGTTTAAATTTAGATTTTTAATATATAGAAAAATAGCTTTCAGGTTGCAAGACGTGTTTCTGCAACACTTTATAAAAGAAAACACATGGAAATTGTAAAATTTCTGTCCCCGCTTAAAATACTTTTGTAAAGAAAAATCAAGCTAAACCTGACTCACACAACATCTTCAAATATTATAACGTTTGAAAATGTAGTAATACAACAACGCAGCTTTTACCGCTAAAGAAAGTATAATTATCAGTAGAAAAAAGTATATTTTGTTATTTTATCAAATAAAGTAAGATGTCCATTAAAATAAGATCTAAAAATTTGGAAGTTGGAAGGAGAAGAATTTAGCTTTCTATCCAAATGCCAAGAGTTGTAGAAAAACTATTTTTCAGACGTAGAACCAGTTTTCTGAGTTCAATCGGATTTGAAATACATACAGAATGTACAGGATATAAGAGGAATATAGCTTTCTAGCTTAAAAGAAAAATCCATGCTTTCTCGCAGCTGCTTTGACTATGGATGTAATGTGTTTATATTATTTGAGGTCATTTTCAAATGCTATGTCTACAAAATTAAGTGATTCTTTGTTTTGCAAAACTTGGCCGATGATATATAGAGGATGGGAATTAGGTAACTTTTTTTGCGAAAATTTGCTTTAAAACCTTAAACAACAAAAAAAAGGAAAATTGGTAACGAAATCACTTAGGCACAAAAAGCCCAAGAGGCTGCGCTGCCTCCGGTGGTGAATCAAGACGGCTTCCAGGGAAGAAGAAGAAGAAGAAGAATAACAATATTTTTTTATTTCTCCCAGTAGATAAGGGTTAATCAAAATCCAGTTTAAATTTTTAAATAAGAACAACGCATTTTATACCCAATATATTTGTATAACTAAGACGACTTTCTAAAAACATAATCATCTTGATGATAAATACTAAAAACAAAATAATTAGACGTATCAACGCATAATAATTTATTAAAAGCAATTGAAAACAAGGCACACTGCAATTTTAAATTTATTTATATAAACTCTTGGCCAAAGTTACAGTCTACAGTCAATATTTAAATAACCAGCAATTAAAAGTCTTTTAAATGGAAAACGTAAAATCAGATAATTTTTTTTCAAATTCAATTTCCTTCGTGTTGTTTATTTATAAGTTTATTCGGTTAATATTACCGACTTCACTGAAGATTACTGATAATAAATAACACAAACAGTTAGTACTTGAGTAAAGCTTTGGTTTCCTAGGATAGCGGTGCCGCAATAAAGCGGCCGTAATTTGACGGCCGTTCTTTATCAGCGTTCAAGAAGGCCGCTATCGGTGAGCACAGATGTAAAGTAAGAGCTCAACGTTATTGACCACCTAAATGCATTTTTGTATTTGCTTTCCTTTTGTGTGTTTATATTTTGTTTTATATCTTGTATTTGGTTTTATTATTTGACAATAATTAGAGTGTTTCTGTACTAAAAGCAAAAAATGGATGATTTGGACTTGGCAATGATAATATTTTTGGAAGGAGAGTCTTCATCGAAAGAAGAAACGAAAAGGTCGGAAGAAAGTGAGATTTTTAAGAAACGGAAAACTGAAGGCGTCTACGAAATCTTAATATGACGTCACCTTCAAACAAATGATGAAAAATTTAGACAATATTTTCGTTTGACACCAGTATTGTTTGATTATGTTTTAAATCGCATAAAATATGACATTGTTTCAAAACCATGCAATAGAAATAAAAATGCAATAACTCCTGAACAAAAACTATGTTTATTTCTAAGGTAAGTTCATGGATAAGCTTTATTAATGTTTACATATTAAAAAAGTTTGGAAAATATTCTGAATCATTTGGAGAAAGAGGCATTGTCGTACTCCGGTGAGAACGCAGGTAGAGGAGTCCTTGACGAAGACGAAGAAGAAGCTTGGTTTTGAGGGTTATAATTACTGCTGGTACCGGAACAAGCAGAAGTTGGTCGGCTGTGGTCCTGTTGCTGAAGACATCTCAACTGCGCATTTCCCACCATGGTCCCAATTTGCAATCTTAAATGAACTTGTTCCGTTTCCGGTAGTTTCTTTACCATTTTTGCCATAGATGCAAAGAAAAGATCTGTTTCATCTTGTTCTTCGTTATTGCGCCTTTCAGTAATTTTTTTAAGTAATTTTAATCGTTCTTCAGAGTTTCCTGCATGTTTTAGCCTTTTTGGTGTTTTTGAACTTGCACGACCTATGTTGTCATTATCGGTATAAACTTTCATTGACGGTGTCTATTTGGACATCCGTTTTTTCCTGTGTAGAGTTTTCCCAATCGTTATTTGAATCCTCTTCTACGGCGTCATCTTCTTGAATATTTTGGTCGGAATTGCCCATATTGGTAATAGTGCTAAAATAAGAATTAAAAAGTATTGTTTACACTTAGGGTAATTTGTGAAAAACTTACCTTTTTTTTATAGAGCAGTAACTATCTAAGAATGACAGTTGTTCAGCTCGTTTTTTGCAGCATCTCCAGGGGCACCCGTGTCTGGCTTTTCTTTGCGTCTCACGTAATAGTCTCGTACATAATTCCACCTTTTACTGCACTCGATATCTGCAAAACGAACGTAATCTAAAATTAATTTTTTAGGTATATCGCAACGGGAAAATCTTTGAGATCTGCCATTCATGGATGAGTTTTATAATAAAACAGGTGTCTGCTAGCATAGGGAAAAGATTACTTAATGCAGCAATTCCCCCTCCAACAATGGAACATCTTAAGAAAAATGCTAATGCGTTTATGTCATCTAGAGATTTTCATAAAGTCACCTAAAAATAGTGGATCAGCTTTCTTCAACTATAAAGAATTTTATTCGATTGTTATGTTAGCAATTGTTGATGCAGATTCTAAATTTATAGCCGTAGATATTGGTTCTTATGTTCGAGAAGGAGACGCTGGTATTTATTTAAAAAGTCAATTTGGAAAAAAAATTCAAAACAACGAATTTAATATACCACCTCCTCAAACACTTCCAAGAACGGATTTTCTCGTACCGCATGTCATTGTTGGTGATGAAGCTTTTGCACTTCATGCAAATTTAATGAAACCATATCCAAGAGGACAATCATTAATTGATAACTCCAAGGCCATATTTAATTACAGACTCTCCCGAGCCAGAAGAACAACTGAAAATACATTTGGAATACTTTTCGCCTATTTTAGAATCTTTTTTCAGCCAATTGCAACTACACCAGAAACTACCGATGAAGTGGTTACATCAGCGTGTATTTTATATAACATTTTAAAAGATTCTAAAGTACTTGCTCCTAATGAACAAAACATGTATGACCCTCATCCTTTATCTTAAAAAAATGTGTTGCCATTGACAGGAAACATGGTTCGTGCTCGAAACGCACCTACAGAAATTCGTGATACATTCAAAACCTATTTTAATAGAGCAGGTCAGGTAGCATGGCAAAATAATCTGCTTTTGCAACATTAATATGTCAATGTTGATTATAATGTATTTTTGTAATATCATCAGTAAAGTGCAAAATATAAAAATAATATACATACCTGTTTTATTTTCCAAAATGTTTGCTATTTCCTTCCAGAGGTTAAGCTTCAGTTGCGTTTTTCTATAGTCCTTACACTTTATATTATACAAAAGTTCATGACTTTTCACAAAATCAATTAATACTTCATCTTCCTTCAATGTATAGGCTACATTTCTGTTAATATTCGACATATATTTAATGTTCCCAATTCCCAATTAAATAAAAATAAACAAACTCAACACCGCACCGGAGATAAAAACGTTGCACGCACTGTCTTCCACCGTTATGACGGCCGTCACCAAAATGACGGTGCCCATCCGTGTAGCGGTATTGCCCACCGTTTCCTTAAAAACCACGCCCGGTAAAAATAAGAACAACGTTTTATAGCCGTTATATTACTTCACCGCTTTTCTAGGAAACCATAGCTTAAGGAACCGATTATTAGTGTATTTTACTTTTGTAGACATACAAAATGAGTACTTGAATACTTTTATAAATAGGATCCTTACTAAATGTAGATAATATTTGGAAAGCGAAGCCATATGTTTATAAAGACAAATGATTATGAACTTGTTATTTCTTGGTAACTATTCCGAACTATCCTTTCTGTGTGCTTTCCAAATCTTAGTAGACTGACCTAAGTTTGAAAAAGGCAAAATATCACGTATTTTATTTTTTTTCTATATATAACATTCTATTGTTCTATATACCTATACTCTAAATATATTTTTTTAGCAACATGGGTTGGTGGTGGTTATATAAATGGTACCGCCGAAGCTGTCTATACCTCTGGTTTGGTATGGTGCCAAGCTCCTTTTGGATACTCCTTAAGCTTAGTTTTCGGGGGAATATTTTTTGCCAATAAAATGAGACAACAGGGTTATATTACTATGCTAGATCCACTTCAAGACAGTTTTGGAGAAAGGATGGGTGGGCTGCTGTTTTTACCTGCATTGTGCGGAGAGGTAGGTATTTTATTTTGTAGAGTATAACGGAAGTCTGAAAGCCTTTTATGCTATTTAAAAAATTTAATTTTATACTTAGATAGGTAAAAGTTATTACGGCTAGTAATAGAAAAATTAAATACACCTTGTACCTAATATTCTTTGCTTGACTTTACCTGTTTTTTTTTTGATAATATTAATTAACGCGAATACACTGGTTTTGATATTTTAAAAACACATTGGTTCTTTCACCGATAGATAGTCTCTTTCATTCATTTTTTATAATTTTACGATACATACTTTTTTTTAACGCATCCTATCGCGACTTTTATAACGTTACGCATGTGATCTATTAAGACTAGCGGGTTCGGTTTATTGCATTTGGACAGCACGTTTGGTGATTATATTGTGTCTATTAGTAGACTTACGGCTTTAAATCGGTTACATTCTCTAGGTGTTAAACCATTTTAAGCTCTACATAGTTTTTTTAATTTACTTTGACTGCGACAAACTTAAATAGAATGCCGAGGCTGTGCGTAAATATCTTAGATAGTTCTTATAAACTATCTAAGCTTACTTATAAACTTATAAATCGCAAAAACGAACTTTTATCGGAATTAAAGTTGGACATTATATGCCCCTCATATCTTAATAAGTTGTTGACAGGTTGGTTAAATCGTAAAATGCCTTTTGCTATATATTGGAAAAAACTGAAGGACCATGCCACAGATTGCTATTTTAGCTCCACAAGAATTAGAATAGGTGGATCACAATCTAGGCATACTGTTAAATATTCCAATTTGTTATCAGCTCTATGACCCATTAAACATAACTTCCTATCCCAAAGCCGCCAAAATCCGGGACATTGGATGAGGAAAAACACGAATCCACTGATTGTTCAAGTGATACGGACATCGATTTTTATATGAATTACTAGGCTATTTAGCATCACAGTATTTGATTGCACATTAGTCCAGTCTGTAGGTAAAAAAGGCCTGTATATGACGTTAATTTGTAATTGGTTGAAAGGTACTAGAAGTTGTAAAGGGTGATTACCTGAATATGACTATATAGTTTTAGACTCAAAAAAAGTGTGCAGGTGGAGGGTTAAAATCTAAAAACGTGTTCTTCGCTTCTGCGAGAGAAGTATGCCTAAGATGTTTAGGTATTAAAAAAACCTATAATTTGAGTCTGGCTCTAATTGATTTGGTCAATTTTTTATAAGAAAATTAAAAAAAAAACGTTAAAAATAGCCATTTTTAAAATGTTGATAAGTATTGCAAAAATACACTTCTCAAAACTCGAAGTGGATGGGCCACTTTTATGTGTATTTTTAAAGCTAATTAAAATGAAATCTACCCAACCGATTCCTAAAAACATTTTTTTCAATTACTTTTTTGATTCCTAAAAACTATTACTTCAATTATACAAGGTGAGTAAAAGAAAAATACAGAATTAATTGCGGACCAATGTTTTTTTGCCAAGTTTCAGGCTAAGTGTGGTTTTTATGAGAAGTAACCAATTCGAATATTATTTTTATTTGGATAGCGGAAGGCCACAGCTATCATTTGCTTTTTTAATTTTAAAAATATCTTTCTTGATATTAAAGCTATGATTTTTTTTTAAATGATTTTTTCATTTTACGGGCATTCGCATTGTTTTAATTACCATGGTTATTTCGTATATGACAGAAGGTGACAATTGTTGCTTGTTTGCTAAAGGTGTCACTGACAAGTGTAAGCGTTATTGGAGTTCTGGAAAACATTTGGTAAACAATTTAAAAATGCCTCGAATGACAAAAACTGAAATGGACCAGGCCGATGGCATGATTCAAGCAGTGCTCTCCCAGTTAGCAGTAGCTAGGTGCTTTGGTAGAAGCCAGTCAGTAGTAAGTCGATTATAGGCTCGATTTGTAAACTCTGGCTTTGCGTATCCCACACATGGTGGTGGACTTCAACGAGCAACCACTCCAGCAGTGGACAGATTTATCACACTGTGCGAAGAAATAGAACAACTAATGCTTCCCAACTTAAGAATATGGTACGGCAGTGATAATTGTTTTGTTTCTCAAACCTAAGAAAAAGACTTCACGAAACGGGGTTACGCGCAAGACGCACCAAAAAATATCCTTGACTTACAAAAGATCATCGTCGCAATCGACTAATTTTTGCTCGGTCCCATATAGACTGGGGTGTTCGTGGGTGGTCCAATTGTTTGTTTGCAGATGAGTCGCGATTCTGCCTTTATGGAAACGACGGACGTACAAGGGTGTGGAGAAGGTCGGGCGAAAGATACAATGAGGACTGCTTGGAACACAGGGTAAATTTTGGCGGTGGATCTGAAAAAGTCTTGGGTGGAATATTCCTTACTGGTGGAACAAAACTTGTTTTATTTAGAAACCGACTGGTAACGGCCGAACGTTACTTTCGTGAAATTATTATACCCATTGTTGTTCCTATAGGACAAAATATTGGAGCAGGATTTTTATTTATAGATGATAACGCTCGACCCTATAGGGCACATATTGTTAATAAATATTTGGAAGACAATAATTTAGAGAGGATTAAATGGCCTGCTTTTTCGCCCGACCTTAATCCGATTAAACATATTTGGGATTATTTGAAAAGGAAAGTGAGACATCGGGGCCAGCAGCTAGATAATTAAGATGGGTTGAGCAATGCTCTAAATGAAGAATGGGCTGCTATTCCTCAAGCGGTTATTGACAATGTTATTGATAGTGTGTCAAGAAGATGTGCAGCAGTAATTAAAAAAAAATAGGTGGTCCAACCAGATATTAATTTTTGTTTTTGTAAATTTACTCAAACTATTGTTGTTTAATTGTAAAAAAAAATCTAATAAAAAAAATATAGCTTTAATACCAAGAAAGATATTTTTAAAATTCAAAAAGCAAATGATAGCTATGGCCTCCCGCTTTCCAAATAAAAATAATATTCGAATTGGTTACTTCTCATAAAAACCACACCTAGTCCGAAACTTGGACAAAAAAACATTGGTCCACAATTAATCCGGTATTTATTTTTTTACTCACCTTGTATAATTAAAGTGATAGTTTTAGATAGAATTAGAAAAATAAGGCTTCAAAACAAAAAAATGTTTTTAGGAATCGGTTGGGTAGATTTCATTTTAATTAGCTTTAAAAATACACAGAAAAGTGGCCCATCCACTTCGAGTTTTGAGAAGTGTATTTTTTATTTATTTCTACCATTAATCGAATATTTTGTTGCTAAAATAATTGAGGTTTACTGATTTTAAAGCCATAATCCATTGGGCTATATCTTTTTTGTTTGTTAATATTTTAGGTCTTACAAACTGTCTATTGCTGACTTATATTTTACTAATTTAAATCCACGTAATAAAAAAAGTTAGTAATCAGTCCTTTGTTTTGAGCCTTGAAAAAAAGGTACTTTTTTGTTAATAAACAATTGGAGCTGGAGCGCCCCCTACATGAGAATATTTAACTTATTAAAATATGAAACGCTGACTTTCAAACAAATATTTAAAAATAAAGACGTCTTTACAACCGAGTAGGCAATTTTTTTAAAGATAATATCCCCATTGTATAATATTTAAGAATTAATTTGGACGACATTCGATAGTATAATACTTAAACTTAATACAACGCATAACAAAAAGTTAAAATATTTGTTTTTTATTGCTAAAAGATGTGTTTAAAGTGACTCATACTTTCGAGCGGGGGGAGGGAGGTAGTGGTGGGGATAAAAGCTCTCGGACTGACATGCCAAGTCAAAAACTGAAATCGAGAGTTTAAATCAGTGGACCGCGAAATTGCAGCCATATCACTGGGAATTTTCATCGGATCAAGCTTTTTTTAAATCCGGGGTATCGCAAAAAGGTATAAATAATGGCGCTTTTAGTTTTAAAAAATTATTATCAATTTTTCTTATAATTTTAATATCTTAAACTTTAATTAAACAGTATACAATTATTTTACTTTTTAAAGCGGCATTAAAGTGTTTTTTAAATTTGCATAATTTCTTCATTTTTTTTTTAAATCATGGTATTAACATTTAAATGGTACCATATCTACTATAAAAAAAGTAAAATATAATTTATGTCGCCTCTAATATGTACCGATTAATACATTTGATATTAACATTAATACATGAAGATATAGTTTGTACAATAATAAATACATATACAGATTTTAGGAACTGTCTTGATTACGAAATAAAAAATCAATTATTATTATTTATATTTTAATTTTTATCTGAAACTTCATTGGACGACATATCAATTAATAAACCTGAAGCTAAAACTTTAGTTTTAGTTTCAGATATATTAATTAATCTCTTGTCAATACCATTTTCATTGGAGGATTTATTAACACCAATCTTGTCAAAAAGCTCACAAACTAATATATAAGTAGCCTCTGATTCTGGCTTTTTGATTTCTAAAGTGCCTTTAATAGTACGATTAAAAATAAGCTAAAACACGTGGATTTAAATTAAAACAAAAATTGATGATAAATTTTAAAAACTAAATGCACCATTATTCATAAGTTTTTGCGCTACCCCAGATTAAAAAAAGAGCTTAATCCGATAAAAATTCGCAGATATATGGCAATTTTGTTCGCGCTTCGCTGATTTGAACTCTTGGTTTCAGTTTTTGACTCGGCATGTCAGTCCTATCTCCATCACTACCTCTCTTGCGCCGTATTAGTCACTTTAAACACATCTTTTAATAATAAAAAATAAATATTACAACGTTTTAATATGCGTCATATCAAGTTTAAGTATTAAACTATCAAGTGCCGTCCAAATTAATTCTTAATTTTTATAAACAATTGAGATATTACTTTAAAAAAAATATGCTTACTCGATTATTTTTGGTCGTAGAGACTTTTTTTTAAATGTTTTGAATTTAGCTTTTCATATTTCTAAGTTAAAATTTCTTGACTTATGCAGGAAACGCTCTGGCTCAAATTGTTTATTAAAAAAAGTACTTTTTAAGGCTTAAAACAAAGAACTGAATATTATTTTTTTATTACGTTGGTCCAAATTAGTAGAACTTAAGTCTCGAAAAAGCAAAAGACATTTTGCAAGACGTAAAAGATTTATAAACAAAAAAAAAATAGAACAATAGAATAGGGCTTTAAAATCATTAAAACTTAATTTTCATAGCAACAAATTATCCAATCATCCTTAAGAACCTCTCTCTATCTCCGATAAATCGATTTATTGCAATAATAGAAATGGATTTTAAAAAAATTACAATAATTATCAACATTTTAATAAATGACTATTTTTAACGGTTTTTGTTGCATTTTTTCATAAACAAGTTGACTAAATCAATTTTAGCCGGGCTCAAATTATAAGTTTTTTTAATACATAAAAAACATTTTGAACATTCCCCTTGAAAATTAACAATGGCGCTTGCAGAAGCAAAATACACGTTTTTAGCATTTTTAACCCTTCACCCCCCTGCACACTTTTTTCGAGTCTAAAACTATATAGTCATATTCAGGTAATCAGCGTCTACAACTTCTAATACCTTTTAACCGGTTACAAATTAATGTCATGAAAATTACCTACAGACTGGGCTACTGGGAGAACTCTATAACTTGATTTTAGATTAAAATTTATAAAAATCGTAGCCAAATTTCTTAGCACCTACAGTAAGGTTGTGCTGGGGTTGTGTTTACCTCACACATTGCTTTCTTAGAAAGGAAGGTTTAAATATATTGCTTAGATGTAAACAATTTGTTTTACGCATTAGGATAGAAATAATCTTTAAATGTTTAGCATATCCATTGATCATTTTAAACTTAGTATAAAGACGATATTGGTTTACAACGACAATAATCTTCTGTACCTATACCTTATGCAGTATAAAGAACCGGCGAGTTTTTTTAGAACATATCTGTTAGAATAAATATGGTTGGGCCATATGCAGCGATTTAAAAGTGATAGCCCTTTTTCTTGGCATAAAGTTGGGATATATCAAAAAATGTTATTTTCTTTGTGCACCGGACAGTCGTGCACGAGATCGTCATTATGTACGGAAGGAGTGGTCACTATGCCAGGCACAGATTTTTTTTAGTAGGGTATATGTGTGGTTCTACAAATAGGGAATATAATAAATTATAAAGTATTTATTAATACCCTAGATAAAACTAAACTACCAACTTGGCGTGCTTTTAAATCAGTTGTTACAAAGTTTCTTGGAAATATAAAAGCTGATCATTACAACATATTATAAGTGGACTATTTTTTGTTTGTAAGGCAATGATATACCCCAGAAGTAATGGGACACAGAGCAACAGCAGATTCCTTAGGTCGAAATAATGCAATTAACGTAAATTTTCCTTATCCCAAAGTAAATAATAACTAAGATACAGGGTGTTAAACTTTTTATTTTGTTTTCGTTTTTTCGTAATAATTTCTTTACTAAATGACATAGCCGTACAAAATTGGGAATTTGAGGGTTTTTTGACGCGAGAAAGTGTTAATGTTGCTGGTAGAGGGCGCTAGCTACGGCCTACCCCACTTGTTTTAGAGGGCATAGCTTTTTTAAGCTTAGTATATTGACCTATTTATTAAAAAAGAAGTTACTATAATTTCTTCTGCGTCAAAAACGTATACTTCATTTAGGTCTCTAGTAGCAACTGTTTTCGAGATAAATGCATTTTAAAAAACCCAAAAACCTCTCTGACCCCCTCAAAATCACCCTCAAAAGTCACCAAATCCCTAGTGATCTTCAAAGCTGATTTTGGGGGGGTTAGAAGGGTTTTTGGGTTTTGCGCCTGTGGAGACTTTTGATCAGCGTGTTGAAAACTATTAGTTTGCAAAGTTTGAAAACAATTGGCTGAAAACCATTTTCCATAGGAAAATTGCGGAATCCTTTAAAATGCATTTATCTTGAAAACAGTTGCTCCTAGAGACCTAAATAAAGTATATGTTTTTGACGCAAAAGTAATTATAGTAACTTCTTTTTTAATAAACAGGTCAATATACCTAAGCTTAAAAAAAGTTATGCCATCTAAAACAAGTGGGGTAGGTCGTAACTAGCGCCCTCTACCAGCAATATGAAAAGTATGTACAAATTTGAATTTCTCGCCTCAAAAACCCCAAAATCCCCAATTTTGTACCGCTATGTTATTTAGGTAAAAAATTATTACGAAAAAACGAAAACAAAATTAAAAGTTTAACACCCTGTATCTTAGTTATTATCAACTTTGGGATAAGGTAAGTTTACGTTAATTGCATTATTTCGACCTAAAGGATCTGCTGTTGCTCTGTGTCCCATTACTTCTGGGACACCCTGTATAAAATATTTCTAAAAATTCACTTTTTAGACTCTCATCTCGACTTTTTTCCGGAAAATTTGGGGGATGTAGGTGACGAACTAACATGAGGAACGGTTTTACAAACACATTTCTGCAATTAAAAAATGAGATCAATATTTTAACAACTGCTTATATTTATAACTTTTTTGTGATATTTTAGTAAAAACAATGTATTATAGCAAAGAACCTTGGCTAATGCAAAAAATATTAAAGCCATTTTTGGCTTTTTTTAGTCTTACATAATAATCATGTGACACGGTCAAAATGCCGTGTCACAATAGTTAATTTTTGTTTAGCAGTGTAATTTCTAATACCATATTTTTCTCTTTTTGTAGGTATTTTGGGCCGCTGGTATTTTAGCTGCTCTTGGAGCAACACTCTCAGTCATTATTGATATGGACCATAGAACTAGCGTCATCTTCAGTTCATGCATCGCCGTCTTTTATACCCTTTTCGGAGGTCTTTACGCTGTGGCATACACAGATGTAATTCAACTATTCTGCATTTTTATTGGTTTGTGGATGTGTATTCCATTTGCATGGACTAATCCACATGTTCAATCACTATCATCGATGGATGTGGATTGGATAGGAAAAGTAGAAACAGTAGATTTATTTTCGTACATAGATAATGGATTGTTACTAGTTTTTGGGGGTATTCCATGGCAAGTGTACTTTCAAAGGGTATTGTCAAGTAAATCTGCTGATCGAGCGCAGCTATTAAGTTATGTTGCTGCATTTGGATGTGTATTAATGGCTATACCGCCTGTGCTAATTGGTGCTATTGCTAAGGGAACAGGTAAGTAAAAAAAATGTTTGAATATTTATAACGTTATTTATTTTTTATTTTACAAAAAGCAAATATGATAGAAAAATTAAAAGAGAAAAGGTTTTAATTACATAATAGTTTAAAGGTACTGTTCCGTAAATCCTCGTTTAAAAACACGAATCCTTGTTTTACACCTTTTATTAGAAATCCGGTTCACAAAAGTTTCTGTGGTAACAACAATGAAACGTAGCTATGCTAAGGGTTTAACTGTCACCGTCAACTATTGAACGCTTCGAAAGTCAACGATACAGTCTTGTAAACCTTTTTTTTGCGTTTTACAGTAATTTGCACAAGAATGAAAAAGTCTAGCATTAGCTGGAAGAATTCTTTTAATACAAAATGCACAAAAAGTACATAATGGACGACTTCAGCGTCCTTAGGACACTTCACAATGGCCGTCGGAATGGGAAAAAACTAAGATATTTTATTTAAATAAATTATTAACCCAAATTAAATAATTTTAATTTCCTATATTTCCATAAACTAAACTAAAATGGGAGTACGTTACTGGCATTTATAAAATATTAAAAATTTAAACAAAACTGTATGTAGTGTGCGCTGACAAAACTAAACCAAGCATTGACGTTTTGGGAAAGAATTTAATTTAACCAATTATGCGAATCATTAACGTATGTGAAAAAAATAATTAAGATAGTCAAATCTACAAAATCCTATTAAAAGAACGCTATAAACAAACCAAACCTAAGTTGGTATACATATTGGCTAAAGGAAGTTCTGTGGTATTTAAAAGAGAAGTAATATACATATATTTTTTTGTTTTTTATATGTTTAAGCAATTTAGTGCTTGACATAATATATAAAGTTTATAACTATATTGTACTTTTAAGGAATGCAGTGTTTCGATAATACTATTTTAGCTAGATGTTATTACCATTTTATTTATATTAAGGAATATATTTTTGTTTTTAACTAATGTCATATTACCGAATGTTACTTTTGACAAATGTTATTTTTAGCATATATAATTATTGACACTTGTGATTTTTGAGAGGTATTACTTTTCACATATATTACTTTTATTTAATGCTATTTAAAAAAGTTTGGCTTAGTTAAAGGTTATTTTTAACAAATCGTGTTTTAACGTCGCATTATTTGTTATCGAATTATGGAGAAAATGCTAACCAATGTTATTTAGTTCTTCTTACTACAAAATTAAACATTTTATTTAATATTCTTATTTAATGGTTTCAATTAAATATCAAGACTATCGACCATCAGACCACCAAGCGTTGAAAAAAGGCATTCTATAGAAGCGCTATAACTCAAATGAACCAAAAAGGATATAAAATGTATTCCAATCGAAAGTATAAGGCCTAAAAAATATGAAAACGTTGAGTTGCCTCCCTTTTTTAGTTCACAACTATTGTCTTTCCTGATATGCACGGATAAGTTAATGTAGTAATTTGTACTCATCTGCTTACCTTATAAAATTTACACTAAATTGATGATAACTTTATTGCAAACATGGTGGTATCCGGTTGCTGTAAAAATTCGGTCCAGTATCCTAATTGCCAGGCTTTAAAGTTTAAAAATTAAAAATTTTAATTATCAGAATCGGTGAAATTTCTAATGCGTCTATAAAATTAAAAAAAATAGTGTTATATCAGTACCAACTTAAATAAAAACAATAATGGGTAATTCCAGAGAAGTATTTTTGGTACACCCTGTATATCGATTTTTAACAATTCTTAAATATACTTAAAAAAGTAGACGCAATAACATTTTTTTATCCCAATATATAAAAATTAGGAGACAATTTGAATTCTTCTTCTTCTTCTTCTCTGGGAGCCATCTTGATTCACTACCGGGGGCAGCGCAGCCTCTTGGGCTTTTTGTGCCTAATCTCCCATTATCTTTTATACCAATTCTCCCATTAGTCTTGTTTCTTCAACAAGTCTGTATAACCCCGAGACTGGTTGGTTGATATATTCCTGTGGGCTTCATTTTTGGTTGCCCAAATAATGCCTGTCTTTTGTGATTCAATGCTTCACATTCGCACAGGATATTGTAGGCTGTTTCTTCCCCTCGTCGCACATTCTGCAGCTTGGGTCTCCATTGTATGAGCCTATCTTGTGTAGGTGTCCTTTTAGGTTATCATAGTAACCCTACTGTTATGCGAAGTCTTTTCCCACTTTGTCTGAGTAGTTCTTCCTTCTTTCTTTTGGATGGGCTCCTTATAAAGCTTTTTCCATGTCTAATTCTACTGAGGTTTCCCCAGTATTCCTCGTGTTTGTTTCGGATCCATTTTCTGATTTTTCCTCGTGCTGTGGTTTTGGTCACTCCAAGGGCAGGTTCTGGTCCAAAGTATGGGGTCAAAGATCCCTGCCTTGCAAGTTCATCCGCTTTTTCGTTGCCTTTTATTCCCGAACGTCCTGGTACCCACAAGAGAGTAACTCTGTTGTGCTCTCCCAGGACTTCCAGTTCTTTTTGGCATTCCCAAGTCAGCTTTGACGTTACCTTGGGTTTTACTAGTGCAACCAGTGACGCTTGGCTGTCTGTGATTAGGCAGATCCGCTTGTTTTTATTAACCCTCCTGTTATTTTATTTTGCACAGTGCAGTACAGCATATATTTCCGTTTAAAATACAGAACTGTGTGTTTTCCTAGTAAAATAAAGAATTGTGAATTCCTCATTTTACAGTACACGCCCGCTCCAGTTCCCTGCTCGGTTTTGGAACCACCCGTATACCAGATAATGTCTCCAACCGTGCCGAGGAGATCGGGTTGCTGCCACTTACTTCGATCTGAAATTTATCCCAAAGTTTTTGTTAAATGAGTATTGGGAAATCATTTGGTATGTTCTCTCGTCCAGGATGTTGCCGCCAACCTGACTTTCTATGTTGTTGTGTCCCAAACTAGCGTAGACACCAGTTGGTTTCTGTGGCAGTCATAAGTAGTTAGGTCTTGCCTGTCCCATCACTATGAGGTTAAGTGGTGAAAGGTCTTAGAGGCACTTCATGGCTGCTGTTGGGGTTGTTTTAATTGCTCCTGTTATAGCTAAGCAAGCAAGTCTGTGTACCTTGGCCAGTTCTGTAACAGCAGTTCTTTGTCGCATTTTTGTCCACCATACCATTGATGCGTATGTTATCATAGGCCTTACCACCATGGTGTATAACCAATAAACCATGTTTGGTTTAAGGCCCCATGTTTTCCATGAGCGCGTCTGATTAACATAAGAGTTTTTTTTTTTCTGAAGATGTTGGTTCCAGGTAAGTTTAGAGTCTAGGATGACACCCAAATATTTTACCTCTCCCACAATCGTGATTGTTTTACCTTGTAGGGTCAGAGGTCCTAAGCCCTCTAGATTTCTCCTTTTGGTGAAAGCAAATATGGGTAATTAAGAAGGGTTTATGTTTAGTCCCTCCTTTCTCGTCCATCTGGTAACTGCGTTTAGGGCCTGTGGCATTTTATCCCTAACAGTGTTGTTAAATTTTCCTTGGGCATAATGACGATCGTCTGCGTATCCTTATGTTTGGTGCCCTTTAAGTAAAAGGACATTTAGTAGGTCGTCCATGACAAGGTCCCATAGCAGTGGGGACAGAATTCCCCCTTGCGGACATCCTCACTCAACCCGGGCTACAAGAGTTTCTTCAAGAACCGAAGTATATACTGATCTGCTCTTAAGCATGCAGTCTATCTACCTGCAGCTCTGCGCCTCGATGCGTTTGAGATAGATGTAAAAGACGTGTTGTCAAACGCTCCTTATACATCTAGGAAGGCACACATTAGTACCTCCTTGTATTTGAGAGCATATTCGGCCTTTTCTACATGCTCATGTAATGCTGTTTCTGTGGACCTACCTGCTGTGTATGCATATATGTCCTTGTGTAGAGGTCTGTTCGTAAGTGAGTTCTCCCTGATGTGCCTATCCAGCAACCTCTCTAGGGTCTTTAGCACGAACGACATCAGACTTATTGGTCTTAAAGTTTTTGCCCCATCCTGTCCGGTTTTCCCAGGTTTAGGGATAAATGCTACTCTGATTAGTCTCCAGGTTGTTGGTATATAGCCCAGAGCTAGACTTTTAAAAGTAGACACAGTCTATGTAGTAAAAGCTCTGGTCCTTTTTGGAGCATTACTGGATAAATGCCTTCCGTTTCTGCCCATTTAATTTTGTCTACGTTTATCACTGATTTTGACAATTGGAATTAAAAACAAATCGTAATTTAGAGTATACTGGTAACAGTGTAACAGTAACATGAAAATATTTATTCTATTAAATTTGATTAGCATATATACCTTACACCAATGTTTTTCTCCTTATTTTTTTTTACTCTGCCAGAATTTTTTGAAATTTAAAATAAAAAAAATAATTAAAGTTTTTAAATTAGGATATCCCTGTTCTTTATGGTGTTCTTTTTTACCCTTAACTCCTATTTTACCTTGGGCTAGTCAACAAAGGCTAAAAGCTTAAGTTCATAATAAGAGTTAATGTATTAAGAGACTCAGTAACATTCGCCCATAATTTAGCCAATCTGCAAGATCTAATGGAATCTAGAAGTTTACCTTAATACTTTGTGTACATTTGACCTAATATTAACTTTGTATTCTCTTATTATCGTGAGATAGACCTACAATTACGTACAGATACGCAAAAAGACAAATTTTGCTTAAAGTGTATTAAATAAATTATATCGGTATTTTTAACTAAAAAAATTAAGTAGACATTCAAACCAAAATAATTTGATATACATTAGTTTAGAAAAATTATTTGCTTAGAATGTAAAAATTTAATGCGAGAATTTCTAAATTTATTTAGAACGCAAAAAAATAAAAAAAGGAATCTGTTTTAATCATCTCCGCGCGAAAAATATAAAAATTGTTTTTGTGATTGCTGAGAGTTGATGTTTTTTTTATTTTTATGATAGCCCTTGAGTGCTACAATTGTGCGCGGCATTGCCTAACTCATGAGAACCGTATGAGATAAAATATATGTATGTCTCTCAGACCCCCAGAATCTTCACTATGCCACCAAAAAAAAATTATCATAAATTTATTAAGTTTTATATTTTTTATAGTCCAGAAAACACAGCTGATAAAAGTGGAAAATCTGGCAATTTTTTTAAAATGCGTAGATTTGCATGAAAATTTGTGATTAAGCTTAACTTACCCTCCTCTTTAAAATCTATATTATGCCCATGGGCGCTCTTTAATTTTTAAGAAGAGTTTTCCCACCTTTATTGCTAAAACTTAGAAAACTATAAATTAAAGTTTAAGTTAAGTAAAACTATACTCAAATAAGTTAAAAAAGTATTATTTTGTTTCTTTGAAACAATATTTGAAATATTTTAGCCCTTTAAAATCAACCCCTATTATAATTAAGAAAAATATATTTGTCCCAAAAAAATTAATATATTATCACAGTGTTTTCCATAAAAATTTGGAATTGAGCTTAACTTGCCCTTTTCTTTAAAATCTCCATTATGCTAAAGACCGCTTTTTCTTTTTTAGGGATAAAAACTAACCCTTATTGCAAAAACCTTCAAAACTTCCATATTAAAGCTCACATAAAATAATACTTATATAAATTAAAAAATAAGTATTTAATTTTTTGAAACATTATTTTATACATTTCAACCGTTAAAAACCAACCTTTTTGTCAATTTATAAAAAAAATATTTATCCTAAAAAATCAGCATACTGTCACAAAGTTGTAATTAAAAAATGTGATTGCTTAAAAGTACTACTTATTTTATTCTGTAATTTTATAATCCTCAAAAATTCACCCCTACAATATAACAGTGCAAAAACTAGTACAAAACCGCGGATTTTTTAAGATATACATCGAATCGCTTTTAAAATAACTCTTTTAGTTTGTGTAATAAAAAGTTCTTTAAAAACCCATTTTTTTTTGTTTTTTAAGAGCTATAAGGTCCTGTTTATTAAAACTGTTTAAAACCCCTACTTTTTTAAAGGGGTGAGTTAAAAGGGCTAAAACAAGGTAGTGCTTGTTTATACACACGCGTTTTAAACGTTTATACACTTAATTCCGTCATACAGTAAATAACAAAAAAAGCAAAATATTTGTAATATAAAAAGCGTCAATTTGATCCCTTAGTAATTTTTGCGTATCTTCCGTAGTTTTTGAGTTATTTTCAAGAAAAGGTCATTTTTTATTAAAGTTCTAAAATTTGATTTAAGTCGGTTAAAATTTTAGAGTGTATCTATAATACATAGATAAAGAGAATTGAAAAAGGACTACGATTTATTTTAATAAAGGTGATAATTAGGGGGTTGTTTTCAAAGATTTTTGCACTTACAACATTTTGGTCTAACCTTTAAAAAAAGAAAGGTCTTGCAAATGCTTCAAAAAAGTTATTATTAGTTTTCCTAGAAAAATAGGTAAATTTTGCGTTATTTGCCTTTTAAACTGTGTTTGATGAATAACAGCTAACCTTTAATAAACCACAACTTGATTTATATTGATTCCACAGCAATTACAAAAAAACATTTTATTATTATTTTTTAAATGCGACAATTTTGTTAAATACAGTTTTTTGATCAAATGCATACTTATCGAGTTATTCGCAAAAAACCGATTACAAACATGTTGATTTTATCGACGAAAAACTCTGACTTTCGATCGCGAATAATTCGAAAAGTGGGCATTTTACAAAAAATTGCATTTTTTTGTAAAAACATTTTTTGCTAAGAAATGATTTTTCTATCGATTTCTGTGGTTAAAATATATTAAAAAAATTCCACCTCCGAGGTGGTTTGGCAACCACCCCCAAGGTAAAGGCGCCCCTTGACATGATATAGATTTTGATCCTTGTACTATTTTCTACCTAGTCAGAATTTCAAGTCATTCTATTTATTTTAAAAAAATTGCTAGGTAAAATGGTTCGTTTCCTGAACTTTTATAATAATGGTTTTTAAATCTGGACAAGTTTTGTATTATTGATATGTTTTAAGTAATTATCCGCCTCTACAAGGTTTTTTTGAAAAATACCCTTTTTGGGACCTGCGTCCTATTTTTTGTAAATTAATGCCAGTGTGCAGTGCCACGTATATTTTAAATCGTCTGCATATTTTAAATAATATTTTTTTGTTTTCTTTTTAAGAATAGCCAGCTTAATAGTCGCTATTGTTACTTTGGCACTACACAGTTTATATTTGAATATAAAAGTGGTCAATCAACAATTAATTTATTGTATATAAAAGCTTACCAGATATAAATTACGGAGTACCAAAGCAAAACAAATGTCGGAAGACTGACCAAAATAATATTACGATTCGAAATAATATATAATACTTTTGGTCATGTATGCTTACTTTAACAACTTTTGTTGTTTAGACCGCTTAATTTATTAATAGCCATATTGTATTTGATTTTTGACACCCCCCAAATTAATATCTTTTTTATTTTCAGCATGGAACGAAACTGGCTATACAGGACCTTTTCCTCTTACTGCAGACGAAACGGGAATGATTCTCCCAATGGTTTTACAGTATCTTACTCCTGAGTTTGTTTCGTTTTTCGGTCTTGGTGCTGTGTCAGCAGCTGTTATGTCATCAGCTGATTCAAGTATTCTCTCTGCCAGTTCCATGTTTGCTAGAAACGTATACAAATTGATTTTTAGGCAAAAGGCATCAGAAATGGAAATCATCTGGGTAATGAGAGTATCTATTTTAATTGTTGGAGTTTTGGCAACGATAATGGCTCTTACAATACCTTCCATTTATGGACTGTGGTAAGTGGTGATTTTTTTTAAATGTACAAGGATGGTAAATTAAATATTGGCTGTGAATCTCTTGTTAAATATTAACAAAAATAAATGTTGAGGTCTTTTAAAAACGGTCAGTTAAAAGTAATACAACTCAAAAATGTAATTTTACAGTAGAGCGAAAATAACTATACCTACATTGTTGTTTAATAGTTTTGCTAATCAAATTTTAGATAAACTTTTGTCTGTTAGTGAATTGTTAAAGTAACTTTAATTTCTTTTTATTTTGAAGGTAAAAGTTTACCTTATATATTTTAAATATTATTATTTTTAAACTATGTAACTCTGGGTAAAAAAATACATAATTTATTTGTTTTCGACATAATTTAGTTCGCAGAAGCTAGCTAGAGTAGCTCCTTAAAAATTACTTATTTCAGATGTTAAATCAAAAAATTTCTTCTTTCTCTTTTTCTCTTGGAGCCGTTTTAATTCACTACCGGAGCCCAGAATACCATACCCATACAGAAGCGACACGAAGCGTCGGCACCTTTGATCTCCGCGGGTCAGATTTCGAAACATACAGTTACACTGAAAGAAAAATTACACAAATAGCATAATATGTTGATGTACACAATGAAAAATAATTTTAAGAATTTTAAGTAGGGCTTTTAGTAAATATTGCTTGTTTGGAGAATGGCTTACTTTCACGATCATGTGAGTATCTATATTTATTGTTTCTTTGAAATTTTGTGTTTGCTAAAATAATTGAAGTTATCAATTTAACTTTTAAATCCGTTGAAACAATGTTTTTAAATATTTGATACCAATTAAACTCAATAGTGCGGATTTGTTTTGACTAAAATTGCCCAACAGGAAAATGGTAGGAATTGGATTTTTAAATTTCTTCCATGTCAATTGTCCTAAGTAGACAAATTGAAACTTGTACAGAATCGTATGAATTCTTTTATTTTTAAATATAGTTAATGGCAGGGTTTTCGGGGTTGGGGAACACGTTTTTTATTAGTTTATTTATTTCGTCATATGCAATATGAACACCGACTTAAGAATCTTATTTGCATGTCATCATTTTATATTCATATATTTATTCTTTGATCATATATGATATATTGTTGAAGTTACGATTGCGTTGAGCAGAAATACCTTTCCTATTAAATTTTGCTGGTCAAGTAAATACTCTAAAAATACTGCATTAATTGTTTAGTTATTGTAATATTTTTATGTATTACTAGTATTTAAAGAAAATAAAATCATGATTAAAAATTTATTATTTATTAATTTTTCAACTTTGCATATTACGTACACATTCAGACATAAGAAAATCTATCTTGCAGTTAATAACAATATCTTAACTTTACTAGAAGCCCGGCCTATTCGCATTCAAAAAATAACAACTAAAACAAACTAAATTAAAAAGAGGAGAAAAAACCTAAAACGAAAGTAGTATGAAATCCATCCATTTGTACTAGTCTTACATTCAACAACAATTAAAATATTTTAAAAATGTATCAGCTTAATTATTGAGAAACATTAATATGAATTTTTCAAAAACTAAATGATATCCTGTTACCATACATTGTAAAACTCAGCTGTTGTTGATGTTACCAACTTCTAAATAATGCATTTAGTTGTGTATACCTAAAATTGATAAATATTTGCCTTTTTTGATTGTATGTTTTTTTGTTTTATATTGTAGACCTGAGGAAGAAAATAAAATTTTCGAAAGCTCGTTAAACTAAGAAGTGTTTCACTTTAATTAGCCCTCCTTAACGAGCTTTCGAAAAATTATTTTCTTCTCAGGTCTACAATATGGAAAACAAAAAAACATACAATCAAAAAAGAAAATTTCAATTTTAGGATACTTACAACTAAATGCATTATTTAGAAGTTGGAACATCAACAACATGGTTTTACAATGTATGGTAACAGGATATCATTTAGTTTTGAAAAATTCATATTAATGTTTCTCAATAATTAAGCTGATACATTTTAAAATATTTTAATTGTTGATAAGACAGTACAGAGAATGGATGGATTTCATTTCTACAATTCGTTTCAGGGTTTTTCTCCTCTTTTTTTAGTTTGTTTTAGTTGTTATTTTGGAATGCGTAAAGTCCCGAGCATATCTAGGTTAAAGTTAAGATATTTGTTAACTTACTGCAAGATAAAATTTCTTGTCTGAATGTGTACGTAATACAAAGTTGAAAATTAGTGATGGTAATATTAAACAGTAAATATGTAGTGTCTTAATGATCACGGAGCTCTCATCTCTACATAAGAGCATGCGTGTATGTGCGTGTATGTCTGTGTGAGTGTGCAGGTATACCCTTATCTGTTACCTAAAGGTAAGTGTTTGTGTGTGTGTATGTGTGTATGGGTATGTGCGTAAAACAATTATCTGTAACCTAAGGGTTAGTGTTTGTATGTGTGAGTGTGTGTGTGTGTGCACGTACGTGACCGAGAAATTTACTACCTTTGTTGTTTAACAACAAACAACAAATGTAAATAAATTTTCATTAAGAATTTTCGAATCAAAGGCACAACAAAGGGGAGAATTAGAAAAATGCATAAATTTAGGGGTTAAAATAGGTCAAAATGTAAAGAAAATAGTCAAAATCCAGCAGCCAAACATAACAAGAGTATAAATAATAACATTAGTCACGTTAAACACCATGAAACAATAAGATATTGAAAAATAGCAAAATTGGTCTCGAAGAGTAATGGAGGTCAATGACCTTGACTAATATCTAGGTCCTAAAAACAGCAAGGAAACCCAAAATATAAAAAAGGGTGTAATACTATCTAAAGTAACATATTATAATGAAACATATCAAAACATACAGAGAGTTGCAATTATATGGGACAAAAAACGACATACCAAGATAGCCATAATGCGAGTAAAGCAAAATATGATCAATTTTTATACTATTGCTAGATTTTAGTAAGTAAGATAGTTATAATTAGATAGAATTAGACGTAGGCTAAATATAATAAGTGTTTAAATGATCGGAATAAATAAACAAAGAGTGAAAAACCCGTTTTAAAAACAGTGAAATGACAGACAGTGAAAATTTATGAAATATTAAATGAGTGGAAAATCAAAACTAAATAAACTAGGTAGGAAAAGAAAGGGAAAACAACCCTCTTTCCGATTTTATAAAGTTATGTGAGAGAAACACTAAAGTGATCTCAAAAATATAAATTAAAGTGAACACATTTAAAACGAAGACAATGACAGGACAATAAAATAGAAATTTATAAATGAATTTAGCAAATTAAGAGTAGTAATTAGGTTTAATAAATGTAGAATAATTAGATGTAGGTATTTTTAATAGTTTTAAGGCTTAAAAGTGGAAAACTTATTCAAAAAAAGAAAAAAATATGAAAATTTTGATATGCATTTTCATGACATGCGTTTGTTTATGTTGAAATAAATATGACAAGGGGAAAATAAAATAACCATTAACCTAGCTTATTCAAAAGGGCATTAAATTTCCTAATTAATACAAAAGGTCTCGTTAGCTCAGGTAAATTCATAAAAGAGAAAATTCTATCCAAAGTGAAAATTTTATATTTTAAAGATTTTGAAAGTGACAAATGAAAAAAAACGTCAAGCCAAAAATAGACGTAATTTTCTAGAATTTTTTTCAATTGTTTCCCGAGGTTATAAATACCAATGACGCTCGAGAAACGGGGCTTTTTTGAAAATCAGTTGCTAAAGAAAGCCACGGTTCCCCAGGTCCGAAAAAAAAAAAGAAAGCTTCTCCGAGAAGGGGATACCTGGTGCATTAATTTTGGAGGTTATATTTTCATTATAAAAGTTTTAAGTATTGAAAACGATTTGAAAAGTTAAGCAAACTAAATATAAACGGAAAATATAATAAAAATAAAGTGATTTACCTGGGAACGAGGACGATTAAGATAAAATCCAATCCAATTGCCGATCAAGTGTAAACAAAGAAAGAGAAATTGGTATTGTCATCGGGCGGCAGCAAAGGTTTGTCCAGCCATACATATTGCAGCAACTACATTTGAACTAGTTTTCCATCAAGAAGAACCACTATTTATATCCTTTTTTAATAAGAGAATACGTTCTCTTAAATAAAACTGTAGCAGAACTAAGGTACGATATTTATTTAGTAGTGACAAGAAATTAATTAGTAATATATTTTACCGATAGGAGTAAAGAACAGGTCCGTAATTGAATCAAATGAATTGAAGTTTTTTTATATATAAATAGTAGAATTTTTATTTTTATAACCAAGGACCAAAATAAAAAGCTGTTGTAATAATAATAGTACATTAATATAATTTTATTAACAAGAATTATTTAATAACATTGAATTTGACTTCAAATAAAAAACAACATTCATATTTGCAAAATTTGATTTCGATTAAAAAACAAATATTATTACAACATCTTAACCGAGAAAGAACTGCATAAAACAATGTTTTTTATAATAAAATTTGTTCAGTGATTTGATATATATAGGAAGATCTAAAAGTGTTATTCTGATTAAATTCTTGTATTGGTAATGTTTATTTCAATTTTAATTAGTATTTAAAATAAATTATAAAACGAATCAACAGTCTTTTATTCATATAAGTTAGCAGGCTCTACAAACAGTAAATCTGAACTCACCTGAGGAAAGAATCTCTACAGTCAGGGTAATCAGGGCAAAAAAGGCATCACCATTGATAAAAAGAAAAATTAAATAGTTTATTTTTTTTTTATTATTGTTGCCCCACAAACAAATAAATTAAGTGCAATAGAAATTTACAAAATTACCTTTTCTATTGTAATATATACATATATTGTAGTTTATTAATATCAAAGGCAAATATCTTTTTAAACATACTTACAAACTTATTTATAATAAAAAGAGTAGAAAGAAAAATATCTACACAAAAAACTAATAAAAAACATAAAACATAGAAAAACTAGATTAATACACAATATCTGGTAAAGTGTGAACTTGTTAAAATATTATCATACCTAAAAACTATGTGGATTATACAATGGATAAAAATCCTCAGGAAAAACCTATAAATGACAAAAGTGGACCAGAATGGGTGTTGCATATTACCGACTACTGTTTCTAGTTTGGCAGTTTTGTCGAGGCAGGTTTACAGAATTATAATATATTATTAATCTGTAAACTTTGGCGTTGAGGAATATAAATAAAAACTAGAAACACATTTGTCGACTAGGTTTTTTCCACCTATAAATTTAGAGACGTATTATATACTTGTAGGAGTTCTCCAAGTAACAATTATTATTATACCCAAGAATTATTAATAAAGCAATATTCTTGACAAAATGGTGGCCCTTAATATTTTGATAAAATTTAATGGATTACATTGTTGCAATTTACTGAAAACTTTTCTTAAAAATGCGACTTAGCTCAGGAATTAAAATTTTTGTCCTAAAATAATTTAAAATTTTCAAAGTAAACAGTCTTATAAGATGGAACCAAGTTTCCATATTAAAAATTATACTTGGTTGCAGCTTATAATATACTTTTTATGATAAAGTGCCAACCAGACACATTTCTTGATAATTTAAGAAGTTTTATTTTTTTTATCAAAATTTTTGTAGCTCTTTAAAGTATTATTAATTTTGGTTTAAAATTTGTTATTTAAATCCTAAAAACTATCTAAGTTGGAAAATCTCCTTTTTTAAGGGGTCAATGCTTATGGAAAAATTACAATTTTAAACATATTTTTTAGTAAACATCCATTATCAATTCTTTTTTTTTTAGCTTTCTGTTAGCCCCATAAAAAAGGTAGTTTAAAAGAAAAACCCCAAAATGTACATAAATATCTATATATTAATACATATTATAAATACAAAATAAAATACATTTTAAAAAATCAGTCAAGTTCTCTTCGTCCCCTGTAAATCTTTAATTCTCCTGATAAAAACTGCTTCTTGCTTTATTTGGGACATCCTTGGTATGTTAGTGCTAAAAAAAATCTAGTTACTCTCATGAAAAATGATTTAAAAAAAACAAATTATAATAAATGTGTTATTAAAAACAATATTTAGCATATTTTTTACATTTTTAAGATACATCTCATACATTTTTAGATATATTTTATTAATATATCTCATACAGGTATTTTCAAAAACATTTTATTTGAAATTCGTGCATATTGTTTTATAATTGATATCTATAAAATGATTACAATAAATCTATAGGGTTTCATTATTTTATGAGTTGTAAATACTAAGATATTGTGAATGATCTTTCTGGAGCTTTAGATAGTTTTTTCAAAAGTACTGCAGTCATTTTATGCACATTTTATTTACTTTTGGAGACAAAAAAGCCTATTTTTCAAACTAAGAAATATTTAATAATCTTTTTAACAGCATTTGTTTGCAAAATTCCTTAAAATAATTCTGACAAATACCAGAATACTCTTTACATTTTTTATTTTAAGCAAAAATTTTTATACAGTATTTCTCACATAGCAAAATTAATTTTATTTAGAGGACCACTTACATGCATCCTTAAGTGTGCAACTAAAGAAATGGTTAAAAATAGGCCCAAAGCAATAATATCAAGCCGTAGCTATAGCAATTTGAATGGTTTCTTGTAATTAGCTAGACTTTTGATTTAATCGGCACTTTTTATATCAGTTATATATATTACAATGGTCTAAGAGGATATTACAAATATGACCATTTAACAACGCCCTTAGTTAAATTAATTGAGGGGATTAAACCCATATTATTATTTTTCTCGCATACTATGACTCGTACTACATATTCCTATACATACTGGAAGAAAGTTGTTTTACCTCTGTAACCAAATTCGGCTAGATGACAATGTCAATTTTACGGTCTTATTTCTACATTCTATCTATAGAATAGTTGAAAACTACTAAAAAGGTTTAGCAGCTTCAAATTGTTTACAAGATAAAATTAAACTGTTTCGAATTAGTTTTTTATTAAGCAATGTATCAAGTATGTTTTAGACAAGATAAACAATTTAAAAATAAGGTCATTCGTACCTTTCAATTGGATTGAAGTTGTCTGTCCCATGATCACAAAAATCTTAGCAAGTGGCTTCAGATTTGTATGTTTCATCAGCAGATCTTTTCGGCAAATGGCTAAAAAAAGTTGTGACAGCTTGGGAAATAAATTTTACTACCTTGAGCACCTTTATTTATGTACTTATCTTCAGCGTTTTTCACATATTTTATGGTATTTATGTAAAATTGCAGGCCCCTCGTCAAACAAGTCTTCTTTATTGCAAACCTTTGCCCAAATTACACATCTAAAACAAAATCGTTGGTTCCTTAAAGTTGAACTTAATTACTAATCTTACTAATCAAGCTTGTAGTTTTTAATAAATTTAAGAGTATTTAATAAAATTTATTAAATAATTTTTACATTGAAAATTCTACCTATAATTAAAAAAGGAGTTCAAAAGACATACAAGTTAATAATTTATATTGCTATTTGAATTTAGTATTGGTAGATTCATGTTTTGGAAAAGCAAAGTGTGATATTTCTTGATCCGCACGAGAATTACGCAGAGTATATGCACAATAATATCCACTGCTTTTATTAGTCATTATTTATGTGGGTAATAGTTTTAATTTATCAAAAACTTAAAACACAATAAAATTAAGATCGTCGTCGAACGTAAACAATTATTTTGCTTTGTCAGTGAGAACTGTCAAATTGGACTTTAAACATATTCGGTAACGGACGACGTAGTATATGCAACCATAATTACTAAACCATCAAAATTCGTCCGTGTCGTGGATCAGTATTCTGGGACCGGAGGCAGCGCAGCCTCTTGGGCTTTTTGTGCCTAATCTGAGGAAATTTACTTAACGCTTATTTCCCAATAAAATATGTATAACTCAGATATAAATACTTGCATCTGCTAAACATAATTTTAAATTTTTCAAATAAAAAGTATTAGTGATAAACAGTCGATAAATAGCTATATTCTTATGATTTTAATATGGTAACTTTCCCTTTGATACAAAAGTGCTATTTCAAAAATAATTAAAATTGGAAAAATATTGTTTTTTAAATGACATTTTCTTCCTTTTTTTCCAAAATCTGAGGGCCTCTGCTTAACAAAAATTTGTATTTTAAATACTGTTTTATATCTTTATGGGTGTGTGCCTGTGGTCAATATTTTGTGTTTTTTTAACAAGGAAATGCAAAATTCTAATAAACCCAACACCTTATTTTTTAAGCGCCCAATGTCCTAAAGATCATATTAAAATAACAGAATCCAAATGGAATCAAGTTTAAAATAATAATATTTGGTTGCTATAAGATGTTTATTCTTATTAATCATGTAGCAATTTTTAAGGGGTCTAATGTAAAAAAAATATAATAAAATTACGAAATGGCAAAACCAGAACTGGTTTGTATGAAGTTTCAAATCTGACCAATACTACGACTAATACCTATACGTAAACACATTTTTTTATTGAGTAAATATAAATATTATTATATTATTAAAAAACAAATTGTGTTAATTATGGGTCAAGGGTGTACGCTTAAAAAGTTCTTAAGGGTCAAATTAAAAAAAAAAACTTATCACAAGAACAAGACAAGACCATTAAACCAGATTTAATACAGTAATTGGTTAAAATCGGGACTTATTTACACAAATAGTCGTTTATGGGTATATGTAAACAAGGAATCTTAAAGAATCCAATGTAAAAAAATCATGTAAAAACACGCGCTACAGATATTATTTTTACCAAGCATTGTTTTTGACAGATAATATTTTAATCTCATTTTTGACAAGTGACATGTGGGCAGTTAGAATGTTTGACCAATGTCATTGTTGGAAGGTTTCATATTATTGTCGCGATCTTTTTAATTTGTTGAATATTAATTTGTCCTAATACTTACAAAAGTAGCTATTAATAAAACTTAACAGGAAAGGACGATGTTTACCAAAATAGTATCAATGCATATATTAATTCTTTTAAAACAAATACTTTATCTAATAAAATCCTTATAATCTAACCAAAATAAAATATTATATTTTTGTTCCAGGTCTATGTGTTCGGACCTCGTTTATGTAATTTTGTTTCCGCAACTTTTAATGGTAGTTCACTTTAAAAATCACTGCAATACCTATGGAAGTTTAGCAGCTTATATTATAGCATTCTTAGTCAGAATATCCGGAGGAGAACAGCTAATGCACCTGCCAGCATTATTTCATTTTCCTGGCTACGATGAAGCTACTCAGACCCAAAAATTTCCATTTAGAACTCTAGCCATGGTATTGTCGTTAGTAACATTAATCTTAGTATCTTGGTTCACAAAGTATATATTTGAAAGCGGTAAACTTGCTCCAGGATACGATTTCTTCCGCTGCGTTGTAAATATACCAGAAGATGTTGAAAGAGTTGGCGATCCTATTGAAGAGGGTGAACAAATGTCAGTCATGGCTTCGAGTGGAATTGTTAAGGCTTATGGTGCTGCTACGCTTGTTGGTAAAGATGAAAGAAATGGAAGAATTAATCCTGCTCTTGAGGCTGATGATGATATACCCGCGTCGGAAGTGGCTAGACTACGAAGTTCAGTATCTTCATCAAGTGGTGGTGGAAATAGGGGTGCACCTACCACTAATCCAGTAGACAGCTACCAAACTAAATTATAAAGGGGTTATTAATAACATCATACGTAGTATTGTATTAAGCTTTCATAAGTCAAATTAAATAACATTTAAATGGTAAACTGAAAATCACATTAAAGTCAATAATTTTTTTTCTTAATTATAAACATAAATTTTTGTTACGCTAGTCCAAGGAATTTTTTCTCTAGGACTTTAAACAATAAAATACCTGTGCGTGCGATGAGAAGGTTAAACCTATGACAACGATAGTAGTTTTACAAATACTATTCACAAAAATTTACCATTACCATTAAAATTACGGTAATTTAGAGGAAACCTAAGACCAGGTAAGACAAACCTAAGTTTCGGATAGACATATTCCTTTAAATGAGTCTAACCACATGTTCTTATCCAAAGAGCAACTGATATATTTTGTAATTTTAGTATATTTTCCGGTCTACAATAAAGGCAACATAAGCATTTGTTATAATTGTACTAAAGATTTAGATTTTAAAATATTTAAAATTTATAATTAATCAGGAAAGAAAAAGCCCACCTACAATCTTGGTAATTTTTTACATTAATTTAAATTAAAAAAAAATATATTTTTTGTATTAAATTTGTTCTTTGATTCATGATATTAAAATTTACCACTTTAAAAACACTGCTGAAAAAATTTTAATGTCTTTTTCTTAGCTAATGTGACTTGGTACCTTGTCATCGAATTAATATTTTCTTACCTTTTAAACTTAAAAATTCAATTACCTATCTTCTTAAATCACTTAAAATAAAGGGTAAAATAAAAAGTTTTTTGTCTTAGCTAAGGAGAGTCTAAGTACAACCGTACCGTAGGTCTCTTAACCTTTTCTTTTAATCTTTTGTAATTTTTATTGGAAAAACATTGGACATCTTTAATATTCTTCCGTCTTAAAAAAATTAGTTTATACTTTTTATGAACTTTTATATGGTAAAGCTTTTTTGCTAGTATAATATAGAGTAATTGTAGATTTAAAAAATTATATTATTCCGAGTACTAGTTTAAATAGATACCTTAAAATAACTATACAGGGTTACCCAAATAAAGGACACCTTTGGTAACTTTGTTATTAGTTAAAAGAGGAAATTGTTTAAATTAGCAAACTAGTAGTATTTTTAGGCCCAATAAGAATAAAAAATGCAAAAAACAATTACCAGTTATATTTTTAAGTTTGATAGTAAAATAAAATTTCCTTACATTAAACACCCTTTTAAAGATTTTTAAAATATATAAAAAAATCAGGTTCTATAAAGTTTTTAGTGTTAATTTTCTTAAATATTTGGTAATAACGGCTTTATTTGGGTAAATTTTATATAAATAGTTTTTGGTAAATTGACTTATCCTTACGAGTTCTACAAGTTATTAAAATTATTGCTTAAATTTGAGAACAGCCTGTCTACTGGAAATTCAAAATTTGTTTTTAGATTTAGATACCCGTATTTTCGAAATTATTAAAGATTTACCTAATAAATATGAAATTTTAAAACTCTTTAAACGATCTTTTTAATAGTGATCGGTCTCTTACTTAAAAAAAAACATACAGGGTGTCCCATTAAAAAAACGCTTTTTTACTATGAATAATGTATATGTCTATAATTTCAAAACTACTAAAGATAGACAAGTTAAATGTGGTATTTCAAAAAACTTTAAAGGAGCTTTATCCTGCTGTGCTATTTTACTACTTAACTTGAGAACACGATTGTCACTTGTTCGTCGGCCTTAAACAGCAAAAAAAATGTCACTAGTTTGCTTATTTAAATAACTTTGTACTGCGACTAAAAACATAGTTACTATTGGTGGATAACCCTGTATTTATAATCAAATGCTAAAAAAATTAAAAATACAGCTATCGTAGTATTTAAATAACATAGATATGCATAATCTCTTATTTTACTAAATTTTGCAAGTATTGCAAGTAATCAATTTAAATAAGTAACTAGTTTTTAAGATTAATTTAGAGATATGTTTTTGGGTGGCTAAATAAAAAATTACCAGGTGCTAATACAGGGTAATTTTGTCATTATATTAAAAAATCTTAATTATTTCTAAAACTATATGTTTTTAAGCAAAAATGTGTAAAAAGCTTTTTGTAAAGAATAAAACTCTCTATTAAAATGGACACTATTAAAGCTAAAAAAGAAAAATAAATTACATAGATAAAAAAACAAAATATTGCATTTTTTTTCGATTTTTTGTCCACAACTTTTTTCTAAGATATTAATAGCATTGCTTTATAAGAAGAAAGCTATGACTATACCTATCTTGCCTTAAAAAAGTGGTGAAGAATATCTAAAATAGGAATCGCGATTTTTGTTAATTCGTTTTTTGTATTTGTTTGCAATAAAAAGTTTAAGTTTTCTCGGTAAAAGTAAGTTTTATTTCCCACAAAAATAGCCCTCCACAAATTTTTTCTACAAATGCATAAATTTTATTGTCATTTAGAATTTTTAAAATAATGGAAAATTTCCCAGTCCTGAAAAACGCGAGTTTAAATTTATTATCACTTCGTAATTTTTTAAAATTTGGCCATCGCTCTTTTTTTTTGTCTTTTTTATTAGACTCTTAAGGCATATTTATATAATATTACTTTATTAAATACAAATAAGAAGTTCAGTTAGTTACAGTTACATTAGACTCTTTTAAGCTAACGAAGTCCTATCTATTTATTGTTTTATAAAAAATACTCTTGATTTTAAAACTATATTTTATTACCTATTTTGGTACATGGGTTTTTTTAACGTCTACGTATAGTTCTTAGAAAATGTTTATATTTGGTATTCTTTAAACCACTAATTTAATGTCAATGTCAGTATTGTTGACTAACTAACACTTATGTATGAATGTAATTACACATTTAAAAAAATAATCTTACTGTTACACGACGCTATTAAACATATCATAACAAGACTACGTAAAACGATGCATATCACTTAAAAAGAATGATATATTTTGTATAAAATGCCCAAGTTCTTAAGGGGTTTATGCATTTTATCAATGTTAGAACTAATTCTTTATAGTCCAGGAAACGAACCCTTTTGCCTCGCAATTTTTTCAAAATGCATAGATTGACTTAAAATTTTAACAGTAGGTAGGAAATAGTCCAAAGATGAAAGTTTATATCATGCCGAAGGGCGCCTTTACCTTGGGGAAGGTTGTGAAACCATCTCGCGGGTACAATTTTTTTAATGGTTTGAACACAGGAATTGATAAAAAATAATTTCTAAGCAAAAAATGTTCCATGCATTTTTTTGTAAAATGCATACTTTTTGAGTTATTCGCAATCGAAAGTCGGTTTTTTGGCGATAAAATCAACGTTTTAAATCGGTTTTTTGCAAATAACAAATAAGTATGCACTTTATCAGAAAAACTGTAAATAACAAAATTGTTGCTTAAAAAAAACTAATAAAATGTTTTTTTTAATTGCTGTGGGACCAATACAAACCAAGTTGTGGTTTGTTAAAGGTTTGCTGTTATTCATCAAACACAAAATGTCAGAGTTTTAAAAGCAAATAAGGCAAAATCTACGATTCTTTCGAGGAAAACTAATAATAACTTTTTAAAAGCATTTGTAAAGACCTTTTTTTAAAAAAAGGTATGTATCATAAAAGTTGAGTGAGTTTTAATTAAAATATGCTTAGACCAAATTTTTTTAAGTGCAAAAGTCTACGAAAACAACCCCCTAATTACCACCCCAATTAAAATGGGTCGTAGCCCTTTTTCAGTTCTTTTTATCCATGTATCATAAATACTTTAAAAAATTTTAACGGATTTAAATTGCTAAATTATAAAAAAAATTAAGCCGCAAGTAAAAATAAAATTTTAGAGTTTTAATAAAAAAATTATCTTTTCTTGAAAATAACTCGAAAACTAAGAAAGATACGTAAAAATTACTTAGGTATTAAATTGAAGCTTTTTAAATTACAATTATTTTTCTTTTTTTAATTTACTGTATAACGGAAATTAAGTGACATATAAACGTTTAAAACGCGTGTGTATAGACGAGCACTACCTTGTTTTAGTCCTTTAAACTCACCCCTTTAAAAAGGTAAGGGTTTTAAAAAGTTTTAATATATAGGACCTTATAGCTCTTGAAAAAAACTAACAAAATGGTTTTTTAAAGAACTTTTTATCACAAAAACTGAGACAAGTTATGCTCAAAAAAATTTTTGGGGCATTTTAAAAGCGATTCGATGCATTTTTTAAAAAATCCGCGGTTTTGTACTATTTTTTTGCAATTGTAAAATTGTAAGAAGTAAATTTTTAAAGAATAAAGAATTATTAAATTAAATTAGTAATACTTTTAAGCAGTCAGATTTTTTAATTAGAACTTTGTGAAAATATGTTAATTTTTTTAGGGTAAACATTTTTTTTTAATAAGTCATAATTAGAGTTAATTTTTAAGGGTTAAAATATACTAAATAATATTTTAAAGAATTAAATACTTATTTCTTAATTTTATGACCTTAATTTTATGTGACTTGAGCTTTAATATGAAAGTTTTGAAAGTTTTTGCAATAAGCGAAAAAAAGCGACTTCATAATGTAAGTAAAGCTCAATCCCAAATATTTATGTAAAACACTGTGATAATATATTAATTTTTTAGAGTAAATATATTTTTTTAAATCATAATAAAGGTTGATTTTAAAGGGCTGAAATATTTTAAATAATGTTTCAAAGAAGCAAAATATTACTTTCTCAACTTACTTGAGTCAAATTTTACTCAACCTAAGCTTTAATGTATAGTTTTATATGTTTTAGCAATAAAAGGTTGTTTTCACCCCTAAAAAATAAAGAGCGCCCATTGGCATAATATAAATTTTAAAGAGAAGGGTAGGTTAAGCTAAATCTATGCCTTTTAAAAAAATTACGAGGTTTTGCACTTTTTCTAGCTTTGTTTTCTGGACTAGGTATTTAACCAAATGTAAAAAAAAAAAGCCTATCATTCTAAAGTATGTTAGTTACTACTTTATTTTTTCTAAAATAATTTATTTCAAAACAATTGTTAGCTATTGTTGGTACTTTTAAGTTTATTTTTCACAGTGTGATATACAGAGGTTTAAAAAATTGTGTAAAAATATTTTAAAATTGATTTTTTTTAATATGATAATAAATTTAATTTTGTTAGCTATTTGAAACAAATGTTTCCCATCTTTAATTACAAATTTTAGTTATGTACATTTATATTTTTCAGGAATTTTTAAAAAAAAATTTTTTAAGACTATTTTAAAATGGTTTGGCGAAATAGGCAAGTTGGTGATTTAAAAAATTTTTTTTTGCATTTAATATTTTAATTATTACAAATATGGTTTTTTCAGGCAATACTTATCCCCAATTTTAAATTATTTAAAATAACCAGATTAATGGAAAGCTCCGGGTGGTCAAGATGGTTACACCATTTTAAACCCCATTGGAAATGGTCCTATCGCGGTAGGCCTTTTCCAAAAAATATTAAAATTTTTTTTTACTCTGTACTTAATTCTCATGTTATTTTACTGCATTAAATAATATTTCTAAAAAATATTTACAGGGTGTTAATTTATAAATATATGTTTATATTATATTTTGGTTTTTAAAAAAAAAATGTTTTAGAACAGGGGTAAACAAAATTTATTAAGTTTTTAAAAAAAAAACAATTAGGATTTAACAGGTTGGGTTTTTGTATGCTTCAAATCCAATTACGCGAATGATTTAAACTCTATTTGGTATTAATAGTCTAAGAGCCAGCTTAAAGCAGACAACATATATCAAATATTTAGTTTAAAAATCCTTTTTCCTTTTTCCCCCATCTTTATGCCTTAATGTGCTTGTTTACGAGAAAACTTATATAATTTTTTAAATTTATTTGTTAATTTAAAGATAAAAGATTTTTAGGGGTAAAATAAATATTTGGGGGCCTAAGTATACGGGGTGGACAAAATTTTTTCATTATCTGCCGAGTTTTTGAAACCCGGAAAAAATGTCTGCCAAAATTAATATAAGTTCAAAATAGTTTAATAAATAAACTATAAAAATTTTTTGAATGGTTAAAATATTTTGAAATTAAAATTTTTTTTGGAATTTTTAAAACTAACCAAAAACTAAAATTATCTGCAATCATTATTTTCCCATGTCAGTAGAGGTCTTTAATACAAAAATAAAAACAGCAAACTTGTTAAACTACTATTAATATTATCCCGATTTTATATTTGTTCGCACTGGACGAATGGTTGCATTGTCTGCCGGGTTTTTGTAACCAGAAAAAATGTCTGCCAAAATTAGTATAAATTAAATAAAAAATAGATTAATAAATAACATATATATTTTTTTGAATTTTCAAAGGTTCTGGTGTGACGCTAACCGCAGAACCGCTAAAATTGTCTGCCATCATTATTTTCCGATTGCGGTAGAGTTATTTAATGAAAATTAAACCCATTTTTATACCTGTCACACCTGAACCACCACCGCGGCCGTGCTTAGCTAGTCCCTGTGTCTTGTTTAGTGGGTATAAGAGACTCACTGGGTGGAATTTGAGGATGGGCTTTTAGGCTATAAATATAATATTGGATTTTTGGTCCGAATAATATTTACACATTCTAATAAGTTATTTCTAGACTTATGAGTAATTGTTTTTTTACATTTTTTTTTTCTTGTTTTTGTTTTTTTTTTTGAAAAACTAAACTTTTTAATTGTAATATTATCTTTGGAGGTCAAGAATTAATTATTTTTGTTTGCTTTTAACGAAGAGGTAAACTATGGTATTTAAAATTTTTAAACTAACCTTTTTAAGTAATATTTAAATTATAAAAAAAATGAGCCATTACGGTAGCAAATTATTTTACCTTTGGTATAGGTTTATTCCAAGATGGGGATATAAGATAATTTATGTATAAGAATATTTATATACTATTTTCTGTTGTAAAATTGGATGACTAAATATTATTTATACCAAAATAAAATACAGTTAATGTCTCTATATTCTAATAGTTCAGATTCATTTAGAGTTGACAGTATTAAATAAACATTTTTTTACTTTACTTTATTACTTTTTACCTATAGGCAATAATTAAGTAATTGCTAATCTAATAGAAATGCTTTAAACCATTGCTGAAAACAGTAACAGTAACAAAATTAAAGTCTTTTTAGAAGTACAGGGTGTCCCGTTTTCGACACTTTCATATGATATCTCCGTTATTGTCAGTGTTATCAAAAAAGTAATATAGGCATTAGGTGCTCTTTTTGGGTCAGACACAAAATGATAAAATTAAAATTTGAAAATCTTCGCTTGCTTAAGAGATACGAGGGGAAAATTTAAAAAATTGTCAATCAGAGTGACCTTAGTTAAAAAACAAACAAAAATAATTTATACAAAATGTATATTATTCTAAAAGGGCCCTTTTCCTGTATCTCCTTTAACTAAGAAAATATGGGGTCCTTTTGAAATTGACAATTTTTTTATTTTTCCCCCTATCTCTTAAGCGAGCAAAAATTTTTAAATTTTGACTTCACCATTTTGAGTTTGACCCAAAAAGAGTATATGACCTTAAGTTTTATGTATAGAAGCTTAGGAATTTTTAAAGACGGCAGTGAATACTAAATAATTATTCCCCTTTTTTAAGTTACCAGATATCCTGTGATGAAGCACAAAGTAACGAACTATAATAATTAGCTTTAAAGTATATTTCTTTTAAAGAAGATAACTTTTAGATTTTTTTCTATAGATTATTTAGCTGTTAAAAAGTTTTTAGATTTTATTAGAAAAGTTAGTGTTACTCACATGTTGATAGTAGAAACGATGCCATATCTCTAATACATATCATTATACTGTTGTTGCATTTTTGTGTATTATATTCACCTAAAGGTTGTTTAATAAATATATTGTTAGTTATTTAATTCTTAGACACACTGGGAAAATTCAAGTTATATTAAGCATTGTCTAAGACCTAAAGTCAGTTATCAACTTTTTGTCTTATAGAGATTTAAAATGCCATTAAGCCAAACATATTTTTTATTTTCCTAATATGTCTTAAAAAGTAACTGTCCAAAGAGAAGTAATAATATATTTATAAAATCTTCTAAGATTCATAAATAAATGTATAGATTAAAAAAGTATATATTTCATGTATTATGTGTATACCTAATAAATATAGGCTGCTAATTTATTCAGAAGTAAACGTTTAGGATTGCTGTGTAAAAATAATATAAATGTAAAAATTTAGAACTATTAGATCTATTATTGTTGTAAAATAAAAAATAAATTAAATTCATTAAATTGTATTTCTATTTAATATCCTTTTTTTATTTTAATTTTTATTTATTTTGTGACATTTTAATGTCAGTAACTTAAAAAAAAATGGTAGAAAGTTCCCAAAATTTATAACAGCCTTTAAACCATAAAAAATGGACCTATTGTCAAAGTCACTCAGCCTACTAAAAAAAAGATATATAATACACAGTATTGATTTTGACATTTTATTTCAACGAGAAGCGTACATAACCAGACATTCTTAGTTAGTTAAACATAAAAAAATATATATAAAGAGAAATTGAAATATATCGTACATCCTAAAAAGGTAATGGGATGTGAGCTCTAAGATAAAATAGGTTTGATGGTGGAAGTTTTCAACAAATTTATCGGCACTTACAAAATGTTTTTAAGCAACCAATCGTGTTATTTTATAGTAGGGTTAATTTTTTTAAAAAAGTGGTATTAAATATCTTACACACTTGTTTTGGACGCCATATTGGTTTTTTTCAGAAAAAATCAATCAGTATTTTACTCTTGCATCATAGAACGGTATTCAAATTAAAGGGGACCTTTACCTACCTGCCAACTGGATAAAAACTATTTTTTGTTAAATATTGTATGTAGACAAACGTATTGCGATTGTATTGCATACAAAAATATGGTCAATGCTATGATTAAAAAAAAAATGTTTGAAACATTTTTGATATTTGATGTGTTATGTCAATTTCTATTTTTATATTCTGTTTTTGTGTTTTTTATTTATTTTTTTTTAATGTCATAAATAATAATTTGTTTAATTTTTAATTTTAAAAAATTTTAAAGGCCTTGACCACAGTTTTTTTGGGCAACTCCTTGGCAACATTTGTTTACATACTATATTTGATTATTAATATAATTTTTAGCTGGTTGACCGATGTATAAAGATTGTCTCTAACTCGAATCTTAAAGTATTAAGTTTTAAATTAAAAAGCAAAATGGGTATAAGACAACAAAATACCGCTAAAAATTAAATTCAAAATTTTAGGAAAATTATTTTACTTTAATTCTAGATCAGTTTTCTTGAAAACTTCCTAAACCAAGCAAAACCTAATTTATTTGGGAATGTTTTGCATGGTTAAATGGCGTTTATACGTTTTTTTTTGTTCTGTAAAAATATTTAATTTTAAAACTAAAAAAAGAGTGAACTAATTATGGCTAATATTGTCTTGGTATCGGGTTTGCTATCGGACCAACTGTGGTAATTCTTATTTGCTTAAGTGTCACGTTACGGAATTTAAACTAAAACCATCATATAACCTCCTAAATAGTGCCATTGACTATAAATATACACCAAATATTCTAACTTCCCTTACCTATACAACATAGTTATATTATGTCTCGAAGTATACCGCTATGGCTTTTGACGGACAATACCCCAATAAATCTTTAACGATTTTATTATCTATTGTTATTGGGTAAACCCATTATTTTATAATGGCAAGGGTGGGCTAGGTATTTCTTGAGTATTGACAAATAGGTATATAAATATTTCGGATAATTTTTAGTGGCAATGTTGAATAACCGTTTTTACTGTGCGTTTCGAAAAAGTTGTCATTAGATGCAAAACAGGTTGTGAAAAATGTGTATAAAACTTTAATCAGTAGAGAACTAATTAAACAAGAATCTTTAGAGAAACTTGTCTACCTTCAAAACTGCAATATCATCAATAAGGAATTATTATTAGTAAAGAACTGAACAAAGAAAAAACGTAGTGATTTTCAATCTCACCGTATAGACAATAGTGATCGGGACCTAATAAGAAGAATAATATATTGTCTTTATGAGAGCGAGGTTGCTCCTACCTTGGATAAAATAAAAAAGAAGCAAGACGAAGACGAAACCAATATAAATATTAGCCGTGCCACCCTCCATAGAGTTGTTCTTGAAATTAAAAGATATAGGTTAGAAAACAAATCCGTAATTTACCTTGATGAAACATTTTTCAATACACACGACACAGTATCCAAATGATAGGTTGATTCCAGTCAAAACTGTCAGACGAAAGCACCTTCAAATAGAGGAAAACGCATTACCATAATACACGCTGGTTTAAAAGATGGATTTGTCCCAAACTGCTTGCTGTTGTCTGCAAAAAATATTAAGGATTCTAGCTTGGATTATCATGAGGATATGAGTGCAGAACTTTTTGAAAACTGGTTTCAAAATTATCTTTTAAAAAATATTCCAAACAACAGTGTTATTTTCATGGATAACGCAAGCTACCAAAGCCGTCTGCTACACAAAGCACCAGCTTCATCAAGTTTAAAAACTGAAATCCAGGAATATTTGTTAGAAAATGATATTTATTATGAATTCAGTTACAAAAAAGCGCAACTTTTGGTGTCACCTACTTTAAGTCCCAGTGTTATAAATTTAATAAAAATGTAATTACCAACATACCAGTTGAGGGCTGGAAAAATTCACTACAGCACATTATAAAAATTGAGGACTCTTACATTTCTATCCAAAACAACATAAATCCTATTGTAATTAATCTCAATGATGACTCTGATAGTGAAAAAAAATGATAGTGATAGTGAAAAAATGTAGTTATGTATAGATAATGCAGTTATAAAATTATTAAAACTATGCATATATTTAATTTCTAAATGTAATTTTAAGATTATACTTACCTAAATATGCAATAAATTATAAATATTTATATTATTAAAGTCTGTCCCTAATGTTCTGTCCTTTAATACCTACCGATCCGGAGTTTTATTTCTGTCGGCAGGTATAAACCATAAATGAAGGCAAGAGCTAACACGGTATACTTTGAGACAGACTATACATGCGAATATGCGAGAATTTGTTTAAGATTAAAAACTTAATTATCGTTTAAACCTACATTTTTTCAGCTTCAAAAATAAAATTTTAATTTTTTGAGTGGTAGTATCTGAAGAAGTTGCTTAAAACTAGAAATAAGGGGGCGTCCATAAATTACGTGAGGCATTTTTCAGGATTTTTGGACCCCCCGCCCTCCCTGGTGAGATTTCGTAAGATTTTTCTCAACTCCCTCCCCTCTCCCCAAATCTCAAAATTTGTGTTTTGGCAGTAATCGCGTTGGATTATAACTGTGCTGCTCTGCGGGGTTTGGACCAATACGACAAACACTATTGTGTAAAATTTCGCCATATTTTCTAGAAACATTTTTTCTTAAATTAACTTTACTTTTACGCAATTTTATACCGTTTTCTACTAGAAAAAAAACTTGATATTTGCTAAGAACCACCTCTTCCTCAAGTGAGATTTAGAAAGATTTAGCTTTACCCCCTCCCCTCCTTATGGACGCTCCCTAAGCAGTTTTCGCTCCAGTCAATATCCAACAACTTGCTTTTTTTCATGGATGAATTGTGTGTGAATTGCAACACCGCAAATCATCCAGGCATGCGTCTCGACACTGGTTTAATTTCGAAGAATTACCGACCTGGCATAGGGGCATATTTTGTCTTCTTGCTTGATCATAATTTCTATTCTATCGTCTAATCGTCTAGTGGCAAAAAAATTTCCTTAAATATCCTAATTTAGTACCAAAATCTTTAAAACTGTTAAGCGTTTTAGGTACACCTCCGAACGAACGAAACGGCTATTTTCCGGTATGTATAACTATGGCTGCTAAACTAAATAGCTTGCAAAGAAAACGCCTATCTAAGCTTGATTTCTTACAATCTATCCCTGAGAATTTCTGGGATTTAAATTATCTTCTTACTTTTTGTAAATATGTTCTATACTTTTGTGGCGAATTCATGTTTTGATATGTTTTTTTTTTTTTGGTGTACTCGCTTTGAAATTTTCTAGAAAATGGGATTACTTCGGTCCAGGTCCTAAGTATAGCGGGACTTACAAAATTATTTGTTTATGTTTATTTTCTATTTATTTTAGAATACTTTGTTTTTATTTTTTGTTACAGATTTTATTACTTCAACTTCATTTTTTTTTTAAATTTAAATAGTATCAATCTTTCAAATTTTAACGTTAGGGTTCGAAGTTTTACAACCAATTTTTAAAATACATCGATGTTCTTTTTCTTCCTCTTCCCTGGGAGCCGTTTTGATTCACTACCGGAGGCAGCGCAGCATCTTGGGCTTTTTGTGCCTAATCTCCCATTATTCTTTATACCAATCCTCCCATTAGTCTCGTTCCTTCCACAAGTCTGTATAACTCTGAGACTGGTTGGTTGATATATTCCTGTGGGCTCATTTTCGGTTGCCCAAATAATGCCTGTCTTTTGTGATTCAATGCTTCACATTTGCACAGGATATGGTAGGCTGTTTCTTCCCCCTTGTCGCACATTCTGCAACTTGTATGAGCCTATCTTGTGTAGGTGTCCTCTTAGGCTATCGTGCCCTGTTAGAAACCCTACCGTTATGCGAAGTCTTTTTCTTCTTTGTCTGAGTAGTTCTTCCTTCGTTTTTTTGGATGGGCCTCTAATGAAGCTTTTTCCATGTCTAATTCTATTGAGGTTTCCTCAGTATTCCTCGTGTTTGTTTTGGATCCATACCCTGGTTTGCCCTCGTGCTGTGGTTTTGGTCTATCCAAGGGCAGGTTCTGGTCCAAAGTATGGTGTGGATGATCCCTGTCTTGCTAGCTCATCCGCTTTTTCGTTGCCTTCTATTCCCGAATGCCCTGGTACCCACAAGAGAGTTACTCTGTTGCGTTCTCCCAAGACTTCCAGTTCTTTTTGGCATCCCCATGTCAGCTTAGACGTTACCTTGGGGTTTACTAGTACCCCCAGTGACGCTTGGCTGTCTGTTATTATGCAGAATCGCTTATTTTTATAAGCCCTACTGTTATTTTCTTTTGCACAGTGCAGTAAAGCATATTTTCCGTTTAAAATACAGAACTGTGTGTTCCTAGTGAAATGGAGAATTGTGAATTCCTCATTGCACTGTACACGCCCACTCCAGTTCCCTGCTCGGTTTTGGAACCATTAGTATACCAGATGATGTCTCCAACCGCGCCGGGAAGATCGGGTTGCTGCCACTCACTTCGATCTGGAATTTTTACCTTGAAGTTTTTGTTAAATGAGTATTGGGGAATCATCTGGTCTGTTCTCTCGTCCAGGATGTTGCCGCCAACCTGACTTTTTATGTTGTTGTGTCCCAAACTAGCGTAGACAAGAGTTGGTTTTTGTTGCAGTCGTAAGTAGCTTATTCTTGCCTCTCCCATCACTATGAGGTTAAGTGGTGGAAAGTCAAAGAGACACTCCATGGTTGCTGTTGGGGTTGTTTTAATTGCTCCTGTTATAGCTAAGCAAGCAAGTCTCTGTACCTTGGCCAGTTCTGTAACAGCAGTTCTTTGTCGCATTTTTGTCCACCATACCAGTGATGCGTATGATATCATAGGCCTTACCACCATGGTGTATAACCAATAAACCATGTTTGGTTTAAGGCCTCATGTTCTCCAATGAGCGCGTCTAATTAACATAAGAGTCATCTCCGCTTTCTTTCTTATTTTTTGAAGTTTTCCCAGGTTTGGGTATGAATGCTACTCTGATTAGCCTCCAGGTTGTTGGTATATAGCCTAGAGCTAGACTGCCTCTTAAAAGTAGACACAGTCTATGTAGTAAAAGCTCTGGTCCTTTCTGGAGCATAACTGGATAAATGCCATCCGTTCCTGGTGATTTATACGGTTCGAATGAGTTTATCGCCCATTTAATTTTGTCTACGTTTATCACTAATTTTGCTACCTGCCAGTCCCCCCTGGACCAGCAACCTGGCCTTCCTAGGTCTGAACTTTTGCAGTCTTCCAGTGACATGTTGGTTATTATGCATCCCGGAAAGTGCAGCCTGAGTAGTTCTCTCATGATCTCATTTGACGTTCTTGTGTGATCCCCTGTGGGTTTCTTTAAAGTAAATATTTGTGATTGAGGCTCTTTTGAAAGAATCTTATGGAGTCTGGCTGCCTCGTGAGTTCCTTCGATTTCCTCACAGTACCTTCTACATGAATCTCTTTTAGCTTTCCTCAATGCCTTGTTGTATTCGGTAAGGGCGTTCTTGTATGATTCCCTATCCGATGATGCCCTGTTGTACCTCGTTCCACCAGGGCACGTTTCTCGAGTACTTTCTTATTACCAGCGGGCAGTTTTCATTGTACGCAGAAATAATGGCGTCCTGTATTTGATCCGCCATTATTTCCAGGTCGTGCGTATTGTTTATTTTTCGCTTTGTCCCTCTCAAGGTAGATTCCAGGTCTGCCTTAAAGGCTTCCCAGTCCGTTTTTCGAGGGTTGCGATATGTTTCTTCAATAGGTTCATGTCCCCCTCTCGTGAAGTTTATGTGTCTATGATCTGAGCAACTTATTTCCTCAGTAGTTCATCTAGTACCTCTTTTCGTCTACTATTTACAAAAGTGGGTTTATTGCCTATATAGATATGCCTATCCGAAAATTAGTTCATTCGGCATGGCCCTATCCCCCGACCTAATTTTAACAGCTACCAGGTCTCTGAAACAAAAATCAGTTAGTGGTAGTAGTACGCAATTCTTCACTAATAATAATATCCCTTATCGATGATATCAGCGTTTTTGTAAGTAGACAGGTTTCTTTTAAAGCTTCTTGTTTAATTAGACCTCTACTGATTAAAGTTTCATACACATTTTTCACAACCTGTTTTGCATCTAATGACAAATGATTTTGACGCGACATAGTTATATTCTCGTAAAACAACTTTTTCGAAATGCACAGAAAAAACGGTTCTGATTATATTGAAAAAACGAGTTTTCACGATTTTTTTAGGAAAAAAAAATTAATTTGAACTCTCTGAGCTCAGGCAGCATTGCGGCTTTGAATTGATTATAGTTCATAGTAATATAAAAAAAAATATTTCATGTGTATCTCTTATTGGCTAGCTTTTTGGGGTAAAATCCACAAAATAATTAAAAAAAGGACATCGATGCGACCAATAAGATGTCGCAAAGTCAACGGGAGAAGTCGGAGGAATCCTTTAAAAGTTTCGTCGAGTGTCTTTTCTTGGTAAAACATATCCTTACTCTTTGCTTAGGCCTCAGCCTTCGAAGACTGTTTCAAGATAAAAAAAAGTGACAGGCAGATGTTATTATATCCAGAATCGGCATCTGACAATATACTATATTATCCTAAAATTTAGGTAGTGATTTCATTGTCACCCGGTAAATAATTGCAACAAACGCATAACTTATTTTTTTTATATAGTTTTTAAATATTTGCAGCTTGAAGAACCAATACCATATATTGTATCTATGATTTTTTGACTATTATGCACGTTCTGGCGACGTCAAATGTTCTATTGTATATTAGTTTTCCACCCACGTCCCCTAAACCTCTTACCTTTCCTCCGTAGACCCAGGGTTCTTGTATTAGGGCCACGTCAAAGTTCCTCATAGCGTTAGCAAGGACTGCTGTTGCTGCCTTGCTATACTGCAGGTTGGCTTGCAGCACCCTGATTTTCTGTCCTGGCATCGCAGCGGCCTATGGGTCGGAATGTTTCTCTATCGTGGTCCGTCATGACCTCCACGACAGTGATGTTAACATCGATGTTTGGTGTGGATGTCCCAGCACTACTGCCGATTACTCCCCTCAGCCCCTCGTCCTAAGTCAAGCTGCATCAGATCGCCCGAGCGGCACGTATGTCTTAGATTAGATTCATTCTCTCTCTGTTTTGTTGGATAATTTGTTTTCTTTCTTATACTTGCGAAACGTCCATGTTCGGCTTTGATCTTTCCACACCTGTATAGATACGCATTCCGTACGTTTATTTTATTTAGTTTGCACAAAGATCAGGAGAGAGTGTCTTACCCTGGGACCTGTGTCTTACAAAATGGTTAAAAATAATAAGAAATGTTTAACTCTTTATGAGAAATCTAAAATTTTGGAAGAACATAAAAATGGTATAAGTGCTACCGCATTCTCGAAGAAATATCAAATAACATAATCTCCATAATGTGAACATTTCGATAAAGCGAATTAGTCCTCGAATTAGTTCAAAACTTTTTGAGTTCACGTTAGCGCGAGTCTTCTGTATTTATACTAAGTGATATAGAAATCCGAACACCCAGTTTAAATGGTTTTATTTTAATAAAATTTGGTGAATTTATTTATCTTACTGAAAATAACAATTGATGGAATTTGCAGCCTTATCAGTCTGAGGTTTCGGTTTTTATACTGCTTTTTTTAAAATTCACTAACAATCAAATAATGAATATCGCAGCCGCAGTAAAGATCGAAATTTGGCGGGTTTTGATTCTTGACATTCTTTACGATTGGTTACGATGCCTAGAGTACGAAGACCTGTTCGATTTCGTCAACTTAGTGAGTTTAAGAGGGGCCGTATAATGGGACTTCGGGAAGCTGGACTTTCTTTTCGGGAAATTGCAGTTAGAGTGCAAAGAAGTGTAGACACTGTGGTTAGGTGTTGTCAGGCATGGCTTCAAGAAGGCCCTACGCGAAGAGAAAGGGGCACTGGACGCCGCCGTAGAACAACAGACCGTGAAGATCGTCGCCTAAGATTATTGGGTTTAAGGGACCGTTTCTCCACTACCAGCTCCATTGCAAATGAATGGTTTGCAGAACATGGAAGACCTATTGGCATGCAACTGTTACCGACGAATGAAAGTTTTGGCTTGTTTTCATACCGACCCGGTCCCCTTTAACTCCAAACACCGACGTAATCGCCTTGGTGGTGCGAGAACGGTCACTCTGGGATCAGGAATGAAACAGTATTGTCTTTAGTGAAAGTCTCGAATTTGTTTAGCACAACGCAAAACAGAAAAATCCACAGTTTTGTGAAAGACATGTTCATCACACTTTGGAGTTATGTTTGGGTGCTATAGCTTATGGTTCAGGTCACCTCTATCTTCATCGAGTAACATGACCGCGCAGCATATTCTAGAACCCCATCTTTTACATGTTTGACACCCGGGCAAAGCCAACTTTCCAACAAGATAATGCCCGACCACATGTTGCAAGAGTCACATGGACTTCTTTCAACATAAGGATGTCATATTGTTACCATGCACCAAGATCTCCCGACTTATCCCAATTGAACACGTGTGGATATGATGGTAGGAGATTGCTCAACGTCCTCCTCAGACTCTAGAGCACTTCAGGAGTTGGTATTGCCTGAATGAGATACCACAAAGGACATTGACCACCTGATCAGAAGCATGCCTAGACGCGTTGGAGAATGCGTAACACATCGGGGTGCATCCACACATTATTAAAGGTAAAGGGGCTTATACAAAATTTTATTAAAATAAAATCATTTAAACTGGGTGTTCGGATTTCTATGTCACTTAGTATATTTATTTGTTTATTATTTTTTCAACAAAATCCTTCCAACTATGCGAAAACCTTAGGTCATGTTTTCTCCAAGCCGCAGTTTAGAGTCAGATAAGTTATCCCGTGGCGATGTATGTACGAATGTAATATTAAATGGTGGAAACTGTAAAAGTGAAATTTGGTGTTTTGTAACCTTATCTGTCACCTAAGGTTAATAAGATTCAGGTGTTTGTGTGTGTGTATGTTTTCGTATGTATAAGTAGGTGTGTGTGTGTGTGTGTATATGTGTGTGTGTGTGCTTGTTCATGTATTTCCCTCATCTGTCACCTAAGGGTTAATACTTGTATGTTAATATGTATAATGTTTATCCCTCAGCTGTCACCTAAGGGCATTTGTAGTGTGTGGACAACCCTTATCTCCCTTAAAGTGGATCGGTAAAATGTATGTGTACGTGATATTTCTTGTAAGCTTTCTTGTAATGTGTTACGGGGTAAACAGAAATCTGCTGTGCCCTAAAAAACCACCCCCCCCTTATCCAGCAGAACGCACAGAAAGAAAGAACAAAGGCACAAATGCCCTGCTATAAGGACTTTTGGGGTACTTTTTGGCCAAGTAAACAGAAAATCACCAATAATAATAGCAACAAGCAAAAACAATAAATAATAATAATAAAAAAAACTGTAAAAGAAGGCAACAATATGGTTTAAAATATAAATTATTTTAAAGAGAGTTACTAGAATTAGTAGACATATTTTAATTGGTCAAATTTAAATTAAGTAAGTTTAAATAAATTGCACTTACATTTTCTATGCCCGCCCTCTTATTAATAGAATTAAGATGTAAATATATCTCGATCATTTCACGAACCAATCTCTTATTGTAGCTAGATTCATTACATAGTATATGAGTCTCGTTAAAGTTAAACCTGTGCCCCAATTGGTTACAATGTACTGACAATGCACAACTGTTTTTACCCAGTCTGCAATCACTTTTATGTTGTGTAATCCTACTGTTCAGCACCCTTGACGTTAAACGTCAAGGGTGCTACGGTACAAACGTAACAGCATAAAAAATATACCCTTGTATTTTAACTTTTTGAAAACTAGACAAAACCCCTTAAAACGGCGCCATCAATTTACTTTACTGATAATTTTTAAAAACCAACAAAAATAAATGTAATATTTTTTCAAAAATAGGTTTTAAACTAAGTTGATCTCGTTAAACTTAAATGAATATTAGGAAAAATATAACGAGATAGACCCTAAATAATGAGTTAGCCTACTCCACCACTATTATGTATGCTACTTTATTTTTGTTATTTTCACCAGTACGTGTACCATCTTGTGCCCACTTTTTAAACGTGTCACTATTTTAAATAAATTGTCCTCGACGGATTTTATAATATTTTTTTAAAAAAAAACGACCCTTAACGGAACATCCTAATAAGAGTCAATGAAATAAAAAATGGTATATTATAAAAAATCTTTATTGTTTTATCAAAAAGTACTCTCTGTTCAATTAAAAATTATCTCTTAATACTGGCTACAGTTAAATTTAAACTACAGAATTGGCAAAATATTGAACAGTTTAAGCACAAATTATAAAATTATTTATACAGCAGTAATACTGAAAGAGAGATTCTATACAATAAATAGGGCTAAAATTATTTACAACTTATGGGTATTTTCATTTTGCCTTTATCCTTATTAATTAGTAAGAATATCCTCCATTGCTGGCATAACTTTGTCCGCCACTACCACCAGAGCTATAACCGCCGGTTGAACCTCCGGAGCTGTAACCTCCACTTGAACCACCAAATCCACCAGAGCTATATCCACCTGAACCTCCGAAACCACCGCCGGTAGATGGAGCTCCATAGCTGGAAGATGGGATGGATGGAGCGCCATAGCTACTTGAAGGAGCACCTCCGAAGGAACCTCCAAAGCTACCTCCAGAAGAAGGTGCGCCATAACTAGATGAAGGGGCAGATGGTGCACCGTAACTAGAGGATGGGGCAGCAGGAGCACCGTAGCTGCTCGACGGAGCACCACCAAAAGAAGATCCTCCAAATCCGCCAGATCCGAAACTACCAGAAGATGGGGCACCATATGATGAGCTTGGTTTTGAGGGAGCACCGTAAGAGCTGGATGGTCTTGAGGGAGCACCGTAAGATGAGGAAGGTCTATCAAAAGAAAAAAAATATTTTTTTATATTATAACTGCACTGTTTTAAATATTTTCTTTACAATATTAAGATTTGTTACTTCTTTATATAAAATTTAATTTGAGAACAGAACAGAAAACAGAAAATGTATTTATCTTTTTTATTTATAGGGCTGGGGCAATTCTTGTCACGGTAAACAATGGTTGCTTAAAACTATGATACGAGTTTTAAAAGGTGTTTATTAAGTACGGTAATAATATTACCTTGATGGGGCAATTGGAGTACCATAGCTAGTGGAAGGAGGCAAGTATTGGGTTAATCCCTTGCCACCATTTCCTCTGCCTTTGCCTCTTCCTGCTCCAGAGGATGGGGCACCATAGCTGGAAGAAGGAATAGAAGGAGCACCGTAGCTAGATGATGGAGCTGCTGGGGCACCATAGCTAGAAGATGGAGCGCTATATCCTCCACCGAATCCGCTGGAACCACCTCCGAATCCACCGGACCCACCTCCAAATCCGCCTATAGAAAATCACCATTACAAAACAAGTTTAGCTTAAAAAAATATGTTTTTTATGTAGAGGTAAATCACAGTTAAGGAATTTAGGAGATCCCAGTGGGTGGGACAGTGCCACATAATATTTGGAATGTTTTTTATGTGCAGAGTTTTTTTTAAATATTACTGTATATTTTGGGCAAGAAATAATAAATTTACTATATATCAAAAAAAAACTGCAATATTTAATATACGTTTTTATATTAAAATAAGAGATATTCTGCCCAACGAACTAATATTTAAAAATCACTGTGTATTACAGAGCAACAAATCACAAGGTTTTCTTTAAGACAACAAAATTTATTGAAATTTAAATAAATAAATAAATAAATAATTATACAAAATTAAATGTAACTTACCTGATCCACCAAAGCTACCACCATGGGATGGTGCTCCATAGCTGGAAGATGGTGCTGCTGGGGCGCCATAGCTACTTGATGGTGCAGAATAACTGGGGCTTGGCGCTCCGCCTAAAAAAAGAAAAGAAGTAAATTTCCAAAAAATAAGTTTAAAAAGAGTGTTAAATTTATTTGCAGTAAAATTTTATTTAACAGATATTTTTTTAAAATTGGTTGGTTCCTTTGGTTTAGGCATAATTTTGTCATTCAGCTGTAAGCAATTGCGCAAAAAAATAATTTTTACTTTCATTTAAAAGAGCTTAAACGAAAGTAATTCACCCGGTTGCAACTTTTTAAATGTGTAAAAATATTTAAGTTTTCTTATAGGTAATTCTTATTAAAGAAGGTCAAACGTTCAAGCAAATTTAGGGTACTAAGTTATAGTAAAAAAGAAACAAGGATATTTTTAAGCTTTACTTTTCCTTAGGTTACCTGACTAACTAACGCCATCTTTAAAAATGTAGAATTGTAAAAAAACTCATTACTTATGAAAAATAATTTGCCACTTTACCCTAGCAATCAGTAAAAAAAAATACTTTTATTTAACTTACCTCCAAATCCACCGCTACCTCCAAAACCACCGGAAGAAGGTGCTCCATAACTTGATGAGGGAATGGATGGAGCTCCGTAGCTGGATGATGGAGCACCACCAAAACCACCTCCAAATCCTCCTCCGTTACCTCCGCCAAATCCTCCTCCGCTTGAAGGTGGGAGGTAGCTTCCACTTGGTCTGCCGGATGAGTATCCACCACCTAATGGAGCTGTAAGGAAAATATATGTAGTTATTAAAGAATTGTTTTTTTATTAAAAAGTCCTCGTAGGGTACACGCCAAAATAAAATTTTATACAATGAGACCACTTTGGTCCTGGTCCTAGGGCATAGAGACTAAGCCTACTATAATTTTGTAGATATCCGCTACAATGATACGATATCACAGAATCTATTTACAAAAAACCTGTATTAGGCTAAAAGCTTTAAGTTTATTTTTTTACATTAAATTAAAACTGTCTTAGAATTTAAAGGTAAACATTATTAAGCTGCTGAGCCTCTGCTCATTTGAAGGTGTTTTGTCTGTCTTGTGAGTGGGATTAACTCGTCTAAGTAAAATACAACAAAACGTTTTTTTTTGTATAATATCATTTGGAAGGGATAGAAAGTTTGAGTGACCAACATTGTGATCAAAAGATTTAAATATTTAAAAAAAATTATAAGAGTTTCAGAAAGTAAAATAGATTTAGATTTTGATGCCGGTTTACTGTCAGAAAAAAAAATAGCTATAAAAAGTGTTAACCAATTTTTATAACCTAATTTAATATTTTTAAAAACATTTATTAAAAGTATTTTAAGTTAATAATTTTTTATGAGAGTAAAAATAAGGCAACAACATTTATACACAAAACAGTAAAAAAATAAATAACGATTACATTTATTTTCCATTTGTTTTAATTTAAATCAATACGTCATGCACAATTAAAACACTATAACTTATTGCAAGCTTCTATCAATCTTTTGTGGTGGTTACACGATAATAGTACATTTTAAAATATTTAATTTTTTATACTCTGTAATGGTACAATTAAATAATCATTAGTAAAAACAAATAAAAAATATGTAACTCCAACAAAAGTATGTACTTCCCTTAAAAAAATGCAGAGTGCTGCAACAATAACCCACATAACTGCTTGATAAATAACGGAACATATTACATAAACAATTTCATTTATACGGTTGAGATTAATTCTTGGACAAAATTACGCGAATTGCTTTTGGCTAAAGATATTAATAAAATGAAATCTCTGATTATAAAAACTAGTTACATCTAATATTTGTTTTTGTACAAGGTAGTTCAAACATCAATGCCATCGCGTAATGGATGATTCCTTGTCCAAAAATAGGGCAAAAAAAATTATATGGAGATAGCTCGACAACGGCTTTAATTTTAAAATATTGGGTCTGAAAAAAAGTTTTTAAATCCCAATACATTAACCAAAATACCTCTTCTAGTAATCAAATTTTGTTACTAATATGGGTTAGTGGCTTAGCATCGGCAAATTTTATTTATATTTTTACAATTTTTTTTTTCATACCTTTTTTGGTAATATTAATAATAATATTCATAAATTGGTACATGATACTTAGTCTCTTACTAATTTTACGAAAGAGATACTTCTATATAACTCGATAAGCTTAACGGCTTCTGAGATATTCTAATTTTAAATTTTTTAAATTAATAACAATTTATTTTTTTTTAAATAAGCCAAATGTAGAATTAACGCATGTATATAGGCGGGGGTAGTAAATTTTTTTTGTAACATATACTGTGTACTTTAATTTTAAATGTACTACGCACCTTTAAAATAAGAATATTTCAAAACCCTTTAAGTTTATCAAAATAATTTAAAAGTATATTTTGTATGTAAAACTAAGCAAGAAATGTGTATCATTTACCAAATTATTAATATTATTAACAACAAAAAATTAATTACAAAACAGTAGTAAAAAAATAAATAAAATTGCCCAAAACTACCACACTAGCTCCTAATAATAACAAAAATGTTGCTTAATGTTCTAATAGTACCATATTCATTTAAATCAAAATATGTTCTAAAAACGTTTATTTTAAATCCACTATATTTATAATAGGGCCGTTATAAAACTTTGTTTAAATAATATTGGTGTCTTATTTTTGGCCAAGAAATGTCCTACTAAACAATGATATTTGTTATTTAAAAAACCCTCTATACTAAATAGCAATTTACATATGTACATATGCAGTTAAGTAAATTAAATGTTTCGTAAAGGTTTTATATTTAAATACACATACACACACAAGTGTATATAAAAAATAGTAACAACCTATGAAAAACAACACCAATAGTGGATTTTTTGTGTTCTAATTCTTGGGTTTAAAGTAATAAATTCACATTTAAGAAAAAAGATAAGGTTAGCTTTTTATAAGTTTAATATTGTCTTGACACTTCTTTTACACTACAATAAATTAATAACCAAAAGCTGCCCTATGCCGGGTTTTAATTACTCCAAAATTTGCATTCTTTAACATCGAGCCCAAATATTCATATTTTATTAAAACAATACTTTAATTTGCCACACCTTTTATCAGGGTAAGACAGAAATGCAAATAAAAGAAAATATGGTCCAGTAAAAACCATTTAGTTAAAATGATACTATCTAAAACATAGGGTATTTAGAATAGCTGCGGCAATATATAAAAAAAGAGTTTTTTGCTTGTAAAACAAAGAAAAGTTTTTGTAAACCTAATATTTCGAAGATACTAAGATTGTTTATAAATGACCGTTTTTAAAAAAGAATGTAAATAATTTTTGATCAATCTTGTAAAGGTGGGTGGCGTTGTTTGTAGTAATAAGGGGCTCTAACTATATTATAAGATTACAAAATTTATTGACAAAAAACTATACGGAACTGACTTTAATATAATTTAGATTTTTGAAATAAAACAATTAAACATATTTTTTGTCCTATCACACAAATATATTTTTAAACTTTTAAGGAATCTTTGCTAACAACATTACAGGGCAGAAGAAATAATAAACATAAATTTAAATAAAACCTAACAAAAAATGTGTAAATAGATTTTACAAAAATTGTCATTTAAAAAAAAACACCCTGTATCGTAAAAACTATATGTTTCCGGACTTATGTTCGTAAAAACTTTTTTCATAAAATAACCTAAGAAATCACCCCTTAAATATTGTCGAGGCGTGTTTAAAAGGACCCTGTTTATTTTTTAATTAGTAAGTGGGAACCAAATTTTCATTATATTATTTTTTTTTAACGGAAAGCACAGTATAAATAACCATTTAAGTAAATTAACAACGACAGAAAGAAAAATTTATATTCTTATTTCCGTAACAACATTAATTTTTTAAATAAATGTAATTTTGTGAGAGTTTTCTGCACCCATAACTATTACTTAAGCCGGCACACTTCATGGTTATAATAACAGTTTTTAAGGTTAATATAAAAAGACAATAGATGATTATGGGATGCACTTACCGTCACGCTTTTTAAGTTGACCGGCGAAAGATGTTGAGAGAAGGCAGCATAGTGCCAGCGTGACCTGAAAGAAAAACAAATATTTTTTTACACTTTCATAGACATTATAAATTGTTGTTTACGTTAGGTATTTAAAACATTACAATTTATTTAAAACCAAAAGTACTGATCACTGGCGCAGTCAGGATTGTGTTTTGGGGGGAGGTTTATTGGGAAAAAATAGCATATAAACAAGTAAAATAGAATACAATTAAAAACAAGATTTATTTGTCTCAATGCTGAATATAATAACTTGACTAATAATTTCGGATCTTTTATTAAAAAAAAAAACTTTTAAATATGTTGACCCATTGGTCTAAAACTTCATTTACGCTGACCAATATTTCTGGGTTCTGAATTCTATTTAAGCGTTTCGCACCAGTCTCATATCTTGACGTTAATGTATAATAATTTTATACATTTAAGTTTTTTTTTTGTTAAACGTAAGACTTATTTTTGCTACTTTGTATAAAAATTGTTGCAAAATTTTAAGGTTTGTTTTTGTAAAAGGAGGTTAACCCAAAAACCCCTTATGGCTGCGCCGCTGGTACTGAGAAATATATCGTTACCCCGAAAGAAAAGGGACATAACTTAAAAAATGTAGTTTTAAGATAACTGTCAATAAAATAATTCAAGATTCTTAAGGTGTTACCACGTAAGCAGTAATTGGATATTTAATAAATGCTTTTTTATCAAAAAGGAAATAAGTAACCATATCAATGGCACATTATAATTTTTACATTATTTTAATTTTAAACTAAAAAAAATATTTATTTTCTTGACTTATGTCACTTTTCCTGCAATTAAGCACAAATGGGGTTACTTTTAGAGTTCGTTTGCCTTCTTACATGTTAATAAGAAAGTTAATTCAGATGAAAACAGTCACATAACCAAAGAAAGTGTCATTTTTCTTATAAAAATCCTTATATAAATTTTGAAAATGTTGTTATTTGTAGTAAAATTTTGTCTGAAGTAAAAATGTAAAGCTTTCGTGTGGCAGCATATAGAAAGAAGGTGGAAAAAAGGACTATTAGAGCTTCAGTGTCGTGTTTTAGGTAGTTAGGTAAGTTATGTAGCTTTCCAGGGTATTTTCTGTCATATTTTATTTGTTACCTTTGCGCATCACTTAAAAGTTGCATTTTCTGACCTATGTCACTTTTTTAAGTAACAATATTTGGCAAGCTTTACGTATATAGTGTCATCCCACAAAAAATAACATAAAACACCTTTATGTAAAAAAATGATCATTAAAAATCTAAAACTTGTTAATGTGTGACTTCGTAAAGAGTTAGGTATTCAATATTTACAATTTTTTTTTCAATAAATAAGGGCTATTCAATTCAAACAAAAACATTATATGGGTTTTAAATATTTTGATTTTGTGCCAAGAAAAAAAAAAGATTTTTTTTTTTTATTTATGACACTTTTTTAAAATAAATTAAGACAAATAAGGTCACTTTTGGAGTAATGTCGTCCTATTCTTAAATGTTACTTGGTAGGTTTAATGAAACAAAAACAGACCCAACAACAAAAGAGTTACTTTTCCTATAAAAATTCTTATATAAATACCTTCTAATTGTCGAAAGTAGTCAAATTTTGCCTTAACGAAGAATGTAACTTTTTCGTGTGGCGAAGACGCCAGCAATAGGCTCGCGGAGGGAATGTTATTTTTTGCATGACTCAAAAATTTCATTTTTCGATTTACGTCACATGGAAGTGCTATTATATTAAAGATAGGGTATAATAGATAAACTAGTATAACATCATCGGACATTTAAAAATCTTAACATGTTTAATTGCCCTTTATGTTTGCAAGTGGATATACAAGATTATGGAAAAATTTAAAAAGAGTTTTTTTTTGGTTTTTGTTATTGAAATTGATTGAAATTAAATTTAGTAAAAAATAAATGGTCTATTAATGTATTAGGATTTTAGGTAATAAAGTATTAGGTACAAGGTAAAACACATAAAATATAAACAATGAAACAGCTTGTTTTGTACTATATACTATTTACAATTGTAACCCTCTTAATATTGTTAACATTATTTAAATGCAATGCTTATTTTAGGTCTCACATAATTTGTAAAATAATGTAATAATGCACAAAATTGCATCTCTATGCCTTTTACAAAAGACATAGAAACTAGGAAAAATTAAAGTAAATTGATGTACACATTCCTGTGTCATACGGGTTTCTGTAAATGTCTGTGTTTGTTTGATCTTTTTAGGGTAATGTTATGCATGTGGACTATGCTAATCTTCTTTAATTCGCTTAATTATAAAATTAATATATTATTTATTGATGTACACATTTCTGTGTCTCGGTTTTTTATAAATTTCTGGGTTTGTTTAATTTTTTTATGTTAATGTTATGCATGCGGACCAAAAAGTTGCGTAGTGATATTGGCTTTGTCGATTATGCTTATCTGCTTTACATTCTTTAATAATAACATTTGTAGTTTTAAAAAGATATGCATATATGTACATATATAACAGCTAGAAGAATGTAGTATTGGGGATTTTGAGAAGAAGGGAGAACCTTTGCGGGCTGTATGTTTTTAGAGTCTAAACACTTTAGAGATGAAGAAACTATCAAAGAGAAAAGTTCTGGGCGTTCCTAGCTGCATTGTTAAAAGATGCATAAGAGAGACACTATGTGTTGTTCTGATAAGAACTGCTAGAAAAGAAATTATACTGGCTAATTCCTCGGAGAGGAATCCGCGAAAATACCTACAAAAGATAGATACCCTACATCTCGTTGATGGGCAAGAGAAGGAAGCTTTTTTGTAAGCGTGGGATCATTAATAAGGAAAACAGGTCTTTTTAAAATAGAATCAAAAGTTGTGGGAGATGCTATTCTTCAGACATGAAAACAAAATTTTAAAGAGGGCCTGATTTAGAATAAGTAAAATGTATACAGATTAAAAGAAGTCCGAGCTTTTTTGAAGATGCTGTGGCTATGGATATAATGTGTTTATGCCAGTTTAGATTATTCGCAAAAGTAACGCCCAAAAGGCTAAATAACTTTTGTTCTGCAAAACTTGGCCATTCATAAGTAAGTTTTTTTATCTTTGTGACAGCTCACGAAGGATTTTTTCATGTACATATATAATATATGCTAGCCATATACATATGCTCCCAAGTACCAGAGTACCGTGAGTGCCGGGTTATCCGATGTTTAACCCATCTTTTTTCCCCAGTTCCGTCAACGCTGTCCAAGCACTGAAACATGCAAATATTGCATTTCACAGCACCTTTTAGACATCGCGGTAGTGCCACTACGAACGTTATTTTAAATAACTACTACGTATATATGTCTCCCCGGCGAGGATCCGAATCCGGATCGCCGGTGCGGCGAGTCGAGACTCTGACCAATACGCTACCGAAGAGACAGTGATTAGTAATGAAAGACTTTTTCCACCTAATAATAACATTTTTTATGTCCTTTCTATAATCATCGTTTATAAGATGACCATTAAATTTGTTATTTTTAATTAAATACTTAAACTTTAGATAATGCCAAAAACGCAAAATTGAAAGTCGTTCAAACACAAATTTCCAATATGACATTTTACTATTTTAAATATTTAAGTTTTATTTTATTATTGTTGCATTCGTTAGGTGGGGCGACATTACCAATATTTATATTAAATAAATATTTAAACACAAAAACGTGTTAAAAATAACAAAAATTTACATTAAATTCCTTATTCCCATTATTTCTTTTAAATACGGGTTGCATTAAAACATTGTTTATCTTGAATAAGGGAATATGGTTAATTAAAAATATTATTTTTAATTCACGTCCTTAAAAAGGTAATTGATATTTTAAATGCAAACTAATATATTTTTTAATAAACTACTTAACTACCTTTTAGATAAATGTAAAAAAAAATAACAAAACAATTTTGGTTTAGTGCCCTTTTATATTCGTCGTTAATTAGTATATTTTTAATTGAGTTCCTTATACGTAGGTAATGGAGTGACTTAAATAATTTTATGGAAAAAATAAGTGTGCAAATAAGTTTCTTCCTAATTAACTACTAACTACAAGAGGAATCACAAAGGACCTACTGAGGTCTAGGTGCTGCGGTATTACCACCCTCTGACACTTTTGGATTAGATCAAAAAATGAATTTGAAAACTTGTTAGTCCTAGTTTTTAAAAGCTTTTTGGAATACAACAGAAGTAATTTTAATTCAATGCATATTTTATCTGACAATTTAAGTAATGAAAATAAAAAACCGGCAAGACGTTGGAATGTAAATAATTTATATGACATTGTACTATTTTTAATTTGTGTACTTTGTTAAACTGTTGTATCCATTAGATATGGCGACCTTATCAGAAAGTGTTAAATCAAATTGAATTAATAATAAAACACAAGGTTGTGACAAAAGGCGACAAAAGAATTACATTAGGTTTCTAATTTATGTAAGGTTTTTTTTTCTTAAAATACCGGTTGTATTATAATAAAGCCAATTTTCATTTATTAAAGCGAGATAAACAATTATGTAAAGTATATTTATACAAAATAAATTAATGAAAACTACTTTTTATTAAAAGTTAATATTATACAGCAACGTATTTATTACAAAAAATATACAGTGCGAATTTCCAACTTGAAATAAATTAAATTTATCAAAAACATTTTACTTATTTTACAAATTTCAAGTCGCATTTTTTCCATAAAACTATTTTTTGCAGTTTGTTGAAAACTTAAAAAGTGACGTTATTAATATATTTTTAATGGAAACAAAAGTATTTTTAAAGCTCGTATCCAGTTCGTGTTGTTTTTTCTTACGGTACCGTACTCTTTTCAAAGTGTAGACGTCCTCTCGCACATATCTGTGTTGCGTACCAATTGCTTTAGCAATGCTTATTTAAACAATTGATTTTAGGCCAGTCAATTGTATTCCTGTAGATAGATTTGTTATAAGTTTAAGTTAACAGAGTCTTACAAATTAAAATTAAACTGTTTTAAGGCTTTTATTTTTATTACTTACGATTGTACGTTAAACGTTTAAAACAATAAAGTTTTTATATTTAAATTATTTTATTACTCTCTAGTTAATTACCTGTTTGCCACATATAAACTATATGGATAATAAGCCAATGAACTTTTCTTTGTTAATCATATAATATAAGGTAAATTTATTTTTAAATGAAAATTCGAGGTCATAGGAAAATAAAGTTTAATAATGATGTCATACACATAATATTTTCTTAGCAGAATTTTTTTAATAAAGTACTTTAAGATTTAACTAAACGATGAGCTCGTAAAATTATAAAGAAACACCAGTTGAATTTTAAGTTATAATAAAAAAAATTACGATCAATCAAATAGATACTTAAACAAATATCTTTATTTTTTTGCCTATAATAGTACGTTCTAATATAATGGTGAAATATTTAAGTTATACTGAGTGCTTCTAATTCAAGGTTCAAATACTTTAAATTGCTATATAAAATAAATAACTTTTATACACGGCGGCAAACAAAATCTTTCATATCCGATTATTAATGGGTGCAAAACCGTAAGTAATTAAAATTTGTAAAAATTAAAAATATTATTTTTTTATATTTTAAGCTTATAAAAGAGAGCGCAAAGTAAAGTATATTAAAATACTTTTAAATTTCAGGAGATGTTCTTGATAAAACTGGAATAAGTTTAAATCTTTGTCCTTATATATTTTTAAAATATTTCCCGGTTTAGTTAGAAAAATGTAAGCAATCTTTACAGCAAAAGACGATTTTGCTCTAAAGATTGGATAAGGATATTTATTGCGGAAAATAAGTTAACTTTTAAAATATAACATAAAATAGTGTTATAAATATTCTTTTAAGGGCACATTACTTTAAATATGTAATAATAAAAAAACAACAAAAAAAAACAGCAAAAAGCAAATAAACTCCCTCTACGGATTTGTGGCAAAGTGGATAAATCAAAAATAAATAATTATTCGCATAATTTAATATTCTACTAATATTTTAAAATAATGTGAATAGTATTCATTGTCAAAAAAGCAATTTAAACATAAAATTTATTATAATTTAAATTAAAACAAACGGTAATAAGTTAGAATTTTCGACAGCTAAGCATAAGTGTTTTTATTTATTATTTTAACCGACAGTTCCCAATGTTTACAGTTTCCATACCCCTTCTATTTATTTGATAAATTTCTTTATCATGGCATTTACAGTTTAACCAAAAGTTGGTGTAATCTAAAATTATTAAATTTTAAAATAGGTTTTGAAATGGTTTTTTAAAAATGTTGGCAAATCATGGATAACCAAAACATGTATACAATTTTCTTTTTTTTTTTTTGTTTTGGGACAGCCTATGAAGGCTTAAAACCTAAGTATTAATGTATTATAGGTGTTCCTAAACCACTTGGTAAATACAGGAAAAATATTAAGCAGCTTATTTACAGAAATGGTATTTTTCTACAACCAAGCGAAAAGTACCATGCTTGCGCTTCAAAAATCTTCCGTGGAGCGAGAGTTTTCTTACTTTGTCGCTCGCCGAGCGTAAGTAATCTAAAACGCACTGAGTATCTGATAACAAAATTTGAGGTTTAAAAATTTAAATTTTTTAAATTATCATTCATTTTAACCAAATGTTTTTATAAAAGCTGCGGTTCTGGAAAAAATCTTGTGTGTAATTCAAGTGCATTCCCAATACACAAATAGCTTTTTCATTTTATCATTGCCCAAAAATCATTTATTAAACTCTTCTTAGTTTTTTCATTTTGCAATCATACGTTTTTTAGAAACAAGATATTCCGGTTGATTCTGGTCACCATGCCATTAAAAGAAAATAGAAAGTGGCATCTGTGTACATTTCTAGGGCCCAGTTGTAAAAGACCAGCTTCTAGTAATAAGTTATTTTTTAGGTATTTAATATATTGTACTTGTAAGTATACAAAAGTGCCGCGTTATTTTCGGAATAAAAATTGCCCATGCGACCTTTAAAATGTTGTTAAAGATCGTATAGGCAATTTTTTATTCCAAAGTTTATATAAACACTAATAATTTCTGCTTTTAAACTTTATCTTGCAAACTGTGGCTTAGGATGCTTTTTCCTTAAGCGCCTCATTAAAAAGTAAATAATAATTTAGGTTTAAAAACACTAATTGAAACGTACTGTGATTTCGTTAAGTATACAGGGTGATTCATAAGGAAATGTCAATACTTTAAGTACGTAGTCAGGGTCTAAAAATGAACATAAAAGTCCATACAAATATGGGTCCGCAAGGCTTTCGTTTTCAAAATACAGGGTGTTAAAGTTTTTATTCAATTTTTCCACTTTTTTTTAAATCTATTATAATGAAGCAAAAATTGGTATCCGGGGGTTTTTAAGTATGACGAATTCGAACCTAATCTTAATAAGGCTCTTACTTGTAAGGGGCGCCATCGCCACCTACACGTCTTTTTACAATTTTAAACAATCACAATTTTTTGGTACGGCCCTGTATTACATTATTCAGTAAATTCAATAATTGTTTTGTCATTTTTACATCAAAAAGATATACTTTTTAAAAGTTGATATGAGCAACCGTTTTCGAGATATTTGGATTTAAAAAAATTACGACGCATCTGATTTTATTATAGTAAAATGTAAAAAAAATTAAACAAAATGTATAATTAAACAATATGTTATTTAATTTTCAATAAATTTATTGTTCTTTAATTATGTTTAGTTTAAACATAAGCTAGGTTTTATAGTTTTATTTAAAAAATAGAGAAATTAAATAAAAACTTTAACCCCTGTATTTCGGAAACGAATGCCTTGCGGACCCATGTTTGTATAGACTTTTATGTTTATTTTTGGATCCTGACTACGTAACTGAAGTATTGACATTTCCTAATAAATTACCCTGTATATAAGTACTATACTCAAAAACAAATGTTTTTTGAAATGAAGAACGGTATTTTATACAATAGAGCAAAACTATAACTTTAATTTTTAGAAATGGGTAGGTCAATTTTAATTTTATACTAATAAAAACCACTGTGTCTAGGTTTTAATCCTTTAAATGAATTTTAAAACCAAATTTAAAAAATTGTAACATAAAATATTATTCATACCTTTTTCAATTTTTCTCTTCTTGAGGTATTTTTGGGTATAATAAAATAATTTTTTATTTTTTATTTGGTAGTAAATTAAAGAAGAAAGTAATTTTAAACCTAATTTGTCTTGCTGTAATACATAATTGCATATATTTATTTATAAAAAGTAAAAGTAACATATAATTATCCCGCACCCATAAATTTGTATGGGCAAACTAACCAATAATAAAATTTTAGAACTTTATAGAAAGCCAGTAAATTTTTCCCGGGTTTTTCTGTCATAAAATAAATAAATATATAAGAAAACGTTTGTTGCTGTCCAATTAATTCAAACATTTAAACTGTCATCATAACTTAAAAGTAAAGATATATATTAAAAAAAATAATGACCTATTTTTAATTTCTTTTAATATATTATATCAACATTATAAATTGGTGATACCTATTTTAAATATTCATTATGTATCTAATATTAGGTTTTAAAATATAGTTTTTAACCGAATTTTTTTCTTTTAAAAAACAGTAAGTGTTTTATTTTTAATGGTGGCTTCAATATTTGAATAATCCAAAACGTTAACAAAACATTTTCTTTTTTTTATATTTATTTTTCTTTATTACCGAAAAATCAAGGAAAAAAGTCTACTGTTTATTTAAAAATAAACTGTTAGAATAAACAGAAAACCTAATCTATATAGAAATTTCTGCTTTTAACATAGATTGCTTATATATACGTACATGGTGTTTATTAAATATGCGGCAAAAATTTCAGGGACTATTCCTTGGACTATTCTAAGAATATTTTGTCTTTTAATGATTTTTGATAGGGCGCTTTGTTTTGAAGATACGGGGCAAAAAAAAATTAACCATGCAATTTTGGTAATTTTAAAATTATTAACATAGCCAAAATAAAAGTATAGCGTACTACCCTGGATCTACCAAGTAATAAAAAATCTAACAATTCCGTTAGTATCTTTTAACATTTCGATTACTACAAACGGCTGCAAACATTCAAGTTGGATATGTCTCGTAAGTGATCATTTTGTATGTGTCGAATAGGTTGAAACTGATTGACTTTGTCTATTTGACGTGTATTTTCTGTGTTTAATAAGAGCGGGGGGTAGTCATTTTTAACAGTCCTTGTAGATTAAGAAACATTACATGTAATGTAACAAAGCGCCCTATCAAAAATCATCAAAGGACAATATATCCTTTGAACAGTCCAAGGAATAGTCCCTTAAATTTTTAAGGCATGTTTAATAAGCACCCTGTATAAGGAAACCTTAAATACTCCTGCAAAAATATGTACATTATTTTCTGATTTTTTTTTCTATAATAAATTAAACCTAAATAGTAGGCAGTCGAAAATTTTGTTTAATACAAATTTTGTTTAAAAACTACATTTTAAATGTATATAATAAATCAGCATGAACAATTTTTTTTTAATATGAAACATTTAGCTCTACTGTTTTTTTTTCTAAAGTGGTGTATGACACAATTATTTTCTTTATTTAACAAATATCCACTAAAAACCTAAAACTATATTGCCGTATTGAATTTTTCCACTTTAACTGGTAACATTTATTTATTGTAAGGAGAAGATAATAATGGAAAATAATTATTTCATAATAAAATGATTAAAGGTGAATGAATTAAGAATTATTCTTAAATTCCAATTTATAAAAACAATTCTAGTAGGAAAGAAAAATAAATTACAATAATTTATTCTAAAATTGTTTACTACCATTTACCATTGACCCCTATTCACAGACACGTTTTAAACTTGAATGCTGCGATTATCAAGATGAAAAGTAATAGTACTATAATTTCAACAGGGATAGTAAAGTCTTAACCTCTAGTACTTTTACTTTTCATTCATTGCTCAAGATTTAATGTATAAGAAGTGACATTCCATGTTAATTAGTTTAAATAATTTCATATTTGGTTAATTAAAATATTGACATAAATTAATAATTTTATCTAAAGGAAGGATAATTGTCTGTTTTAAATCTTTTTTGTTGTAAATAAAAAAAGCAGTTTCTTTTCTTCTAAAACAAAAGTTTATATAAGTTCTAGTTTTATGGGTAAAGGAGGTAAAATGTATCGATTTCTATAATTTTTATTTTCATTTTAAAATGAATTTGTTCGGCGGAGGAGTAAAAAATAATCGAAAGTTTGTCAATATACACAGAGTGATTTGAAACTTATTCTTAAAGTTTTTTTAATCATGAAACAGTCTACGAAGGTTTAAAGCCCAAGTACTAACTTACTTGTGTATGTTAAGTGCAGTGTGTGGTAAGAGTTAGTTTATTGACACGGGACTTTAATATTTAGAGATTTGATGGAAAAGGTTTCACAGTCTGGATACTCCAGGAATAAAGAAATAAAAGTGCAAACAATGTGGGAAGTTTAAAGCCTCTTAAGTTGGACTGTAAAGGGATACGAAACAGTGGCACTACGTGCTGCTTTGTTGGGAGTGGCCAAAGGCGGAATTATACAATAGCTAATTTCCCGAAACAGGTCTTCTTTATATGAAATTAAGAATGCTAAAAGTTGTGAAAAACGCCATTCCCCAAACATAAAAACAATTTTCTAAAGAGGGTCTGATTTGGTATACAAGCAATGTTTGGGGGTTAAAAGGGGAGAAATACTTTTTGGTTCGAAAGCGAAATCCAAGCTTTATGGCAATTAATAATCCAGTAGATATTAATATCTTTTTTAAATGTTATAAAATAGATTTAAATGCAATGTTTTAATAAAACAAAATATTGTATAGCTGTATTTTAATAGTATCTCATGAAAAAATATTTTTTTTAATAGTGGACCCATTTTTTACTATACTATATTTTGTTTGGCAGTATGAAGTGGTAAAATTTTTAGGTAGTATTCTAATAATATAACCCTAAGTCTCATTTTAGTGAAAGGAAATGACACACATACTGCATATTTAATTCCTTTCTTTATGACCTCACTGCATGCAATATTTATTATCGCCCTTTAATTGTTAAGTGATTTTAACTTTTACTTTTTATACATTTGCTTAGATAATGCCAGTAACAATGATGTTTGTTAGTCCATTGGCATATTACGCAGGAAACATTAAGTGCACCACTTTCTTTAAATTCTTTTTAAAGTGCAAAAAAAAGTTTAATTTTAGAAACTATTAGATGCAATAACTTGGCAATAACTATCTAAAAACTTATTTTTAAGTGGTTGCATAATCGTGTAAATCGATTAAAATTGTATTCGTGCTATTTGTGTTTTGTTTATATTAAACAAGCTAATGGATTTAATAAATAACTAAAAATTTGAACTGTATTCTAATATTTTTAAATTAAAATCTAGTCAAAACTTCAGTAAAAGATCAAATCGGAAAAAGGACCTTTAAAAAAGCAAAGATCCATAAAATTAAAAAAGTAAACAGTAATAAAAAAACTAAGAACCTAGTGTTCGGGGGGGCTCCAGTCGGAATGCACCATGGATTTACCTTATCTTATAAACAAAAATAACTAAGTCGCAGAAAAAATTGGAGATACTTTTTATGGGACATATGTTTTTCGTAGTAATGTTGCCTTCTTATAACAAATCCGAGGTCAAACTTTCGTCATCACGTCACTTTTTTGTCCTAACCTCAAGAAACTGGTAAAAAATAGCGAAATTTTTTGAAAATTATTTGGGAAAAGCTAGATTTTTTTTACATCCAACTTTACGTTTCTATTTAACAGGATCTCTTGAAACCAAATGCATGACCCGAATTAAGGGAGCAAGTTGGTACGGTTTTAACCTCAAAAGCCAAAGTGAAAATTATAGTTTTAAAATCTTGGCAGATCTTGTCCAAATTTCATATAGGGAGGTTTTTTTGGCTCGCTGATCACGAATTTAAAGTCGGATTCTAAAAATTAAAGTTGCTAGACCCAAAACAGCGTATATGTTTTTTAAGATGGTCAATAAATATTTCAGACATCAATGGATTTAAGCCCAATTTCGTATAAGGTGGTTTTTGAGGTTGCTTTTTATTAAATCTAAAGTCCAATTTAAAGTATTTATAATGTCGGATTCAATATGATGGATAAAATAATCAAAAACAACGAATTAGGGATAAATTTGATATATGCATTGTGGCTAAACATAAAGTTCAAATTACTTTTCAAAATTCAATTTGGAATCAGCAACCTCAAAAATTAACAAATACGATATTTGGCTTTAAAAGCTCAAAAAAAACACCCCAACACAATATTTGGGCAAAATTCGCAAAGATTTTGAAAATATGATTCCTGGACCATTTTTTGGGGTTAGAATAAAAACTACAAGTGCTACCTCTTTTTGGTAGTTGATTGGGATTTAGCAGATCCTTTCATTTAAAAATATAAAGTAAAATGTTAAAAATACAGGTTTTTCCTAGTTAATTTTGGGTTAGAAATTTGGGGTTAGGAAAAAATAATGACGTGATGGCGGCGAATTATACCGTATTAGTGATCAGAAGGCAAAATAACTATGGAAAAAATATGTGCCATGAGAAGTATTCTTCGCGTTTTTGCGTGGCTGTGTTATTAATTACATCATAAAAGTCTTTGGTTAATTAAAAATCCTATATTATTTTCACTTCACAATTCATATACAAGCGTTTTTTTTTTAATTAGGCGTTAATAAGAATAAATGAAGTAATGTGATTTTAAAAGACAACAAATTAAAATTAGGCAGTTAGCACATTATAAATCTTACTAAGTAATGCGGAATAAAGTAAAAGTTATTTTATAACCTTTGACAAAACAAACATACCTTTTAACGCAAGGTACACAATGTAAGAGAATTGTAGGTTTTTTTATTATAATGTTGTAAATTTCCACATTTTTTTCTATCTTTCACAAAAGAAATAATTAAAGCACACTTTAGACAAAAAGAAAATTTTGAATGGTCTAAAAGTGCAGTGTATCAAAAAATAAATTTAACACACGCTTTATCGCCAATCAAAATTTTGAATGAAAATAAAGGCAATTTCACTATACATCTCGCTGGTAAGAATCGTCAGATAAAAACTTTTTAAAAGGCTTTATGTGCTAAGGATACATCCTCCATACAATAACCTGAGTAATGCTTATTTGGTGTGCAATTTGGTTGTATGGATGTCGAGACTTAGCTCAATTTTATGTAAAACTAGTCATTTTAGCTCCATTGTCATTTATATTTTGTTATCACATTTGTTTAAATTATTGTTTTTCTCTCGTGACACTTTTACTTGTTACATGTTATTTTTAAAATAATGTTATGCGTAATTTTAAAAAGTTTGATTGGAAAATGGCCTGACAAAATAGTTATTTTTTTAACAAGTAACTAAAATCATGTTTTATGGAACGAATCGTTGCTATTTCCGAGCGAGTCCGGAGTAGTCTCAAAAAACAGATTTAGGTACGTGTTACAAACAAATTTATTTTATTTATGCTCCAAAAAACATATAAACTTTTTATAATGTTTGATTAGTCGTTTAACAACGCCAGTCTATTAAAAAAAATGTCAAAATTTAAAAAAATTAGATGTTTAGGTATTGTTGTATTGAAATAAGTTGCCATGAAGACTTATTTGGACTGAGTCTAAAAAATATTTATTTTACGGACTGAAATCAGTCTGTACAATAGCCCTTCTTGGAGCAAATACAAAACAAAAATTATACAATTTAGTAATTACGCTAAAAAAATGTAGGAAAAAGGTACTACCATTCATAAGTTAGTGGGTGCAACCAGTACAAAATTTATTTCAAGAATCACCCTTTACGACAAGTTTTTAAAAATCAGATAAGCCCAATCTTCTCGGTCTAAAAAATGTCTTTTTCAGATATTAAACAAATATTTTGTTTATTTTTAAAATAATTTTATTTTAAAAAGTATTCAATTTCGGTATTAGGTAGTAGTAATTGCATTAAAACGTTAAGGACAAAAAAGTTGTATATTTCTAATAAATTCTGGTATTTACTCGTTATAGATGACAAATAAAATCGAAATTAGTACAGCAACTGTCTTATGACCAACTTTCGATGTTTTGTTGTAAACTTTGCTTTTATGACTTACTAAATGAACTGGATCCCAACCTTTTTTAATAAATACTATTTTTATTGGCTTAAGGGATTTCTTTTAATCAATTAAAAAAACAGATATTTCTGAATAAAAGAAAATTTTAAGTCTTTATAAAATTACCTCACGCCAAAGCTTCTGCAAGATGCATACTAATCTTGTACTTTCTTTTGTTTCGTGAATTATTATTATAATTATATTGTAAAATAGCTTTTGTAAAAAAGAATGTTTAAATATAAGATTTTGTGAAATAAGATTTGTCTTATAATTTAACAGCATTTGGTATAGTAAAAACTTTAAAAACTTTAAAACAAATCATAAAATAAATGTAATGTAAAGTTTTTTTTTATGAAATACCGCTTTAAAAATCTCTGTAACCTGTTATTTTTAGAAAAAAACCCTTTTGATGAATATGTCACAGTTTTATATTCAAAATTGTTTTACATTTTATTGTTAAATTATGGATAGCACTTATGTTTTTTATTTATTATATAGAGAAAAAAAATGAAATTCTACCTAAAATAGGGTTTAAACTTAAACAAATTTTAATAATTTAGAAAGAGTTAAGTAAATATTAAAATATACTATTTTTAATATGTAATTTTTTAAATATTTTTATTACCTCCCATTATTTTTAAATTTAATGATACATAAGGCAAAGCTTTATCTTAGGGTAAATAAGTCCACCTGATTTCTTGTAATTAACCAAAAGAAGCTTAGGGATTTATCAAAATATTTGTAACCCAGATGTGGGAATTTTATAAGCAACTAATTAGCAAGTTTCCAGAAAAGAAGTCCTAAAGCCTAAAGTAGAAAAACAATTAAATTTTTAGTACATAAACCAATATTGTTTAAATTTTAAAAAACTATTTAACAAAAGTCAAATTATTTAACTTCGTGGTGATCATAAAACTTTGCTATAAATTCCAAATTTATTCAGTATTATGCAAATTACGTTTGTGTAATAAAATCACAATTTACTTTATTAACAAATAGAAGTTATCCATATATTCTCAAAAATTTAAGAAATCTTTTATTACAATTTTCTTCTTAGAACATTCCTCAATCAAATTTAAAGGACGTTATTTTATTTTTTGGATTTTATTATATTAAACGATAATTTAAAAACCGGACTTAAATTATGTTTTCTAATAAGTTAATTTTAAAAGTTCAGTTCCCCTTATTACGAAATAAATAAATTATATATAATAGATAAAAATTTAAAGCAAACCACACCAACCAGTACAAAATTTATTTCAAGAATCACCCTTTACGACAAGTTTTTAAAAATCAGATAAGCCCAATCTTCTCGGTCTAAAAAATGTCTTTTTCAGATATTAAACAAATATTTTGTTTATTTTTAAAATAATTTTATTTTAAAAAGTATTCAATTTCGGTATTAGGTAGTAGTAATTGCATTAAAACGTTAAGGACAAAAAAGTTGTATATTTCTAATAAATTCTGGTATTTACTCGTTATAGATGACAAATAAAATCGAAATTAGTACAGCAACTGTCTTATGACCAACTTTCGATGTTTTGTTGTAAACTTTGCTTTTATGACTTACTAAATGAACTGGATCCCAACCTTTTTTAATAAATACTATTTTTATTGGCTTAAGGGATTTCTTTTAATCAATTAAAAAAACAGACATTTCTGAATAAAAGAAAATTTTAAGTCTTTATAAAATTACCTCACGCCAAAGCTTCTGCAAGATGCATACTAATCTTGTACTTTCTTTTGTTTCGTGAATTATTATTATAATTATATTGTAAAATAGCTTTTGTAAAAAAGAATGTTTAAATATAAGATTTTGTGAAATAAGATTTGTCTTATAATTTAACAGCATTTGGTATAGTAAAAACTTTAAAAACTTTAAAACAAATCATAAAATAAATGTAATGTAAAGTTTTTTTTTATGAAATACCGCTTTAAAAATCTCTGTAACCTGTTATTTTTAGAAAAAAACCCTTTTGATGAATATGTCACAGTTTTATATTCAAAATTGTTTTACATTTTATTGTTAAATTATGGATAGCACTTATGTTTTTTATTTATTATATAGAGAAAAAAAAATGAAATTCTACCTAAAATAGGGTTTAAACTTAAACAAATTTTAATAATTTAGAAAGAGTTAAGTAAATATTAAAATATACTATTTTTAATATGTAATTTTTTAAATATTTTTATTACCTCCCATTATTTTTAAATTTAATGATACATAAGGCAAAGCTTTATCTTAGGGTAAATAAGTCCACCTGATTTCTTGTAATTAACCAAAAGAAGCTTAGGGATTTATCAAAATATTTGTAACCCAGATGTGTGGAATTTTATAAGCAACTAATTAGCAAGTTTCCAGAAAAGAGAAGTCCTAAAGCCTAAAGTAGAAAAACAATTAAATTTTTAGTACATAAACCAATATTGTTTAAATTTTAAAAAACTATTTAACAAAAGTCAAATTATTTAACTTCGTGGTGATCATAAAACTTTGCTATAAATTCCAAATTTATTCAGTATTATGCAAATTACGTTTGTGTAATAAAATCACAATTTACTTTATTAACAAATAGAAGTTATCCATATATTCTCAAAAATTTAAGAAATCTTTTATTACAATTTTCTTCTTAGAACATTCCTCAATCAAATTTAAAGGACGTTATTTTATTTTTTGGATTTTATTATATTAAACGATAATTTAAAAACCGGACTTAAATTATGTTTTCTAATAAGTTAATTTTAAAAGTTCAGTTCCCCTTATTACGAAATAAATAAATTATATATAATAGATAAAAATTTAAAGCAAACCACACCAAATCGGTAATAATAAACGTAGCTTGTTTAACATTTTATTTCAAGTTTAGGAAAGTACTAACTTCTAAACTGTATTTATATTCATTTAGTTTCTTAAATTTTGGTTGTTTTGTAAAGATACATGAAGTTATAGTATATGTATTATACTATATTTTAAAATATTTTATGTTTACAGATTCGAAAGAATATTAAATCATGGGGTAAATAAAATAAATTTGCTTAGTAAAAAGTTTTAAGCAAACAGGCTAAAACAACAATACAAAAGTAAATTTTCTTAACAACGCATATCTAAATAATAAAATGAGCTGACCCATATATCTCTTTATTTTAGTTGTTCTATAAAGACACGTAAATTAAAAGTATTATGTATAATTATATTATTTTGTTTCAATATTTTCCTCATACAAACATTTTTACCATAACGTTTACCAAAATAATAAGAAACTCAAACATTATTTTTTTAAAAGCTAATGCTTAACTGGCTTATTTGTCATATTTTCTAAAACTCTAAAGAATCACTTTTATAAAAAACACAAATTAAACACTAACAGTTTCTTCAGATAAAAGGCTCACATACATCCACGAGCAAAGGGTACCAAAATAACACAAAAAACACACTTACCCCGAAGGAACGCATGTTTCTTAATATACACTAGCTACCACGAAAAAGTTTTTTAAAAAGTAGATCTACTGAAGATCTACTAAGCTTATAGTTAAGAACATCCTCGAAGCTTTATTTATATAGTTTTGCCAAGCTTGCGAAGTGAAAGTGATGTGCGTTCAAATCTTCAGTGTGATGAAGATGATTGAAGGTTACTTAGTGAGGAAAACACTAATGAAGGGATGTTTAACTTATTAAAAAAAAATAATGAAATAAAGAAATTTAATTAAATTTAGAAGTTTGTTAGAAAAAAACCGTTATTTTTGTTTTGTCATTTATTTTTAAATACTAAAAGTACCTACATTTGTATTGTTTATTAGTTCACTAACTTTGAAAACTTGTTTCTTATTTTGGCTCTAAAAAATATGCCTATGAAATGCACACTCGGCCACAATTATGCCTTTTTTTAACAAGTTGTTTTATCGAAATAAATAATTTTTCTTTACCGTGTTCTTCCAGTATACACTTCCTCTAATTTTTTTTTTTACATTTCTGTAAAAATACTCTAAATTGTATATTTAATCAAAAAGTTTGTGAACCAGATTTAATTTAACTTAAAATTTGCTTCTCCTTCTTATTGTAAGACAGAATTGATCACACATACAAGTAAAAACAAACTTAAAAATTAAATTAAAATATTTTGCAACCTTATGACTTTTTTTTAATTTATAATATATTCGTATGTACAAAAGATGGTTGAAAATTGGAAAAACATAAAAAATTGCGAGTTTAAATACAATACATTGTAAACACAAAGGGACTTTAAATATATATAATTATATAAAACTTTACCCCCAATGTAGTATTAATATTTCCTTTTTAAGTTTGCTAAGTAATTATTTACCATCCTGTTTTCAATCAATATTATTATCAATATTATTATATTTATAGTAAAAAAATATATATACAGATACTAATAAAAACATATTATCATTAAAAAAACAATACAAAACATTTTGTAATTATAGTACTTTTATAATTTATATTGTTTTTTTGCATATGCTTACATATACTATGGTAGTATATCAATATTTAAAAACTAAATCGGTTTCTTAATGTTTATACACAGTTTTATTTTAAAATTTAAAGAAAAATTTAATCTTTAAGTTTTTCGTGTACTAAATTAACATATTATATTAAATCGGATTATTCTTGTACTTGAAATAGTTCTTTAACGAAGAAAGGTATCGAGCGCGTTAAGGGCTAAGATCAATAATCGCCAGTTAATGCTCAGTTAGTTACAATAATTTCTTAGCGGTAATTTTGTTAATACACGTTTTAATAGAGAACATCTTGTAACTATCAAGATGTAGGTACTCTATATACTAAGTACAATCCCTGGTTTTTTATTGTTTATTAAACATTATTTCTTATCTGTTATGTTAAAGACTGTAAAAATGTATAGCGTTTTGGGCACTTTACCAGAGGTAGATAATCGGTATAATTACCATGTTTTAGCATATTTCAGAAAAAATCAGCGAAAACGGGATAGTGAATTAAACGCAACAGTTTATTTTTTTAGTACCTGAAATTTAACAGGAAACCAACAGTGCTATCTAAGTTGTGCATAGAACATAAAGAAACAAAATGGATAAGAAAGTTTTTCTTTTTCTCTTTTATATATGGAAAGATCTATAAGCCACTTTTTCCTTTAGAGTAAGGAAATTTGATTTCAGCGTCTTTGCATTTTTCGTAGAGAGATGTCAAAAAACCATAAAATCAACCATTTAAAAAAAAAAATTATAGCTTGGATATTTGCACTCGAAAAATGCACCGAAAAATTTGTATTAAAAACCATTGTGTTTGTTTTTTTGGTTCTTTAGACATGTTTTACAGGCGGTATTGCAATTAAGTCCTAATTAGATTAAAATATTTATCTTAAGTAAAAAAAAGAAAAAAAAAGTGGCTATTTTATATAGGTTTTTTCATGTGCGGTAAAAAAAGGTAACTTGAGTAAAGAGGTGAAAGTTTTTAATGTTTTATGCACCACTTTTAAAAGACGATACTGGTGGTTGGTTGATAAATTTTAGGTATTAAAACAGCTTCTATTTTGTGATTTTCCCAAAATTAAATACCCTGACTAAAAAATATTAATCAACCTACAAATTATACCTCAGGTAATCTTCATTATTATTAAAGAAATGTAAAATAAATATACAAATTTATTTATAGTCTAGTCGAGTGGTGTGTTTCCTGCAAAAATGCTTAGAAGGCTTCGAAAAATATGAGCGACAGCTCATCCGACGCGGAATGCAAATCTGAGAAAGCCGTTTTTTTTTCAATAAAAATTGCAATTGTTAATAACCAAAAACGAAAAATAAGACCTTTTGATTTTTAATGATAACTTAAAGACAATAAGAGATGACGGAAATTACAAAGAAGATCCTTGAAGAGGAAGAAATTTTTAAAAAAGTCTTATTTTCGAAACTCTATATCCATTATTTATAATTATAATTTAACACTAAAAATGAGCCTCCGCGCGTTAGTTTTTAATTTTTCAACAAGTGAGGCAATAATTATTAATTAACGCAATTTTTTCGAAATTTCGTCTTCATTGTACATTAAAAAAATGTTAAAATAATTTTCGTAAAAATTTTTCGCTTCGTGGAGTCATTCTTATATATACATACCTGACAAGATCACCCAATAAAAGTTTAAAAATATATATATTTTTTGTTTATAATAATTTTAAGACTTTGACAAAAAATAAAAATCCGGGTAATATTGTCAAAGATATAAGATAAATATAAACAAAGACAAGCTCCACAAAGCGAAAATTTTTTAAGACAATTATTTAAGCATTTTTTTTAATGTATAATAAAAATAAAATTTCGAAACAATTTCGTTAATACAAAATAAAATTGTCTAACTTGTTAAAATATTAACCTTACGTTAAATTTTTAACGGAAATAAATTCTTTAAAGTGTTCTAAATGGGCATTTCTCTGTAAACTGGGCAACTTTAAGCATATTTTTGTCCCCACAAACAGTCCCCTGGTTAGTTTTTTTCATGGAATAATAGTTTAATTTAATTATTATCATTGGGCAAACTTAAAAAGCATACACAGCACAACGTAGAAATGAAGATTAATTGCATTAAATGTTGCTGAGGTAGGTAGTTTTAAATAAGAGCCAGGGGACTGTGACTAAATGTTGGGAACAAAATAAACATTAGTATTTTTAGATGCATTACTTAATAAAAAATAGATTTTTATGATATTGTCAGTAAAAAGTTCATTAGATTTCAAATATTATAAGTATGAATTTTTAAAAATATATATTTGTAAGATAAACACCTTTTTTACCACGGGACTGTTTTTGGGGATATGAGCATTATGAAAACGTTTTTGATGTAGTAAACTTTATTTTATTGAATATTGTACGATGAGCCGTGGTAAATTAGGTGATTATCTTTTTAAGTTAAGTACTAATTATAAAATAACCTATATTTTTTGTATTATATCGGCCTGGAACAGTGAGTGGCCTAGCTTACAGACAAATACCTAAATACACCATAATTAAAAAAAATATATATTTAATGCCTTGAAAAGAATTATTAAGTGTGACGTACTTGGTTTTGACTCCGAGTGCGCAATATATAATGGAGATAGAGTTTCGGGAGTAAGTACTTTTTTTAGAAATTTCCTCCTTTTTAAGAATCTTTTTTGCAATTTCCGCTATTTTTTATGGTTTTTAAGTTATCATCAAAAATTGGAAGGGCTTTTTTTTCGTTTTTTGTTAAATGCAATTTTCATTGGCAGAAAAAATCCTCAAAACGCCTTTCTCAGATTTGCATTCCGCGTCGAATGAGCTATCGCTCATATTTTTCAAAGGAGTAACTATTTTCCGCAGAAAACACATTACTCGACTAAACTGTTAAATACTAATATTAAATTATAAATCGTATCGGGCTACTTGTGATATTTAAAAAATGTTTATTACTATTTTTGTATTAGACATACATAAAACATCTGCTTTATGATTTATTAAAAAGACAGTTGTGAAGTTTTTGCCTAAAAATATAAACAAATTAATAAATAAAGAGATTATTTATTAGGATAAATTAAGATTATATATTATATCAAGCCATATTGTGTCAATGTCCAGCAATGCCATTTTTTTAAAAAGCAAAATATTTCTTGCTAAGCTGACTAATGATTTTTATATTTTAAATGTAGAGAGTAAAGTTAGTCAGCTTATGTTGCATTCTACACTCAGGTGCAAAGAAACGCCACGGTAAAATTTGAGGAATCACAATTTTTGTCTTTTTAGGCTAGTTTTCATATTTTTGTTAGAAAACTTTAAGTTAAATGACCAATTTTAATCCACCTATTTAGTCGTTTGATAAATGTTTGCGTTTTAGTCTTTGTACAGGGTTAATTGAATGGTTGCTTCATGACCTTAATTTTAAAATACCCTGTGGAATAAGAAGGTTACCAAATTTTATTAGAAGGTCAATATTCGTTAAGAACCATTCATTTTCTACAGTTTGTTTTTTGGTTCATGTCTTTATGTGCATCGGTTCATTTTTATTGACGTATATATTTTTTCACGCCAGACGTTCTTAACTACTGTCATGGTTTTAAGTGCCGATAGTTGCCCAAAGTTGTTGCACTTTTTGAAGACGGACGGAGTTATGAATATACAGGGTGTCCCAGAATATGTGGAATCTAATAGAAAACCCAAAAATATTATGACAAGTTCCCATAAACTTTTTTTCTACAAGCCTTTCCTACGGAGATACAGGTACATAACGGACGACCCTGAAAATAGTTTTTTTTTATAACTTTTAAAAAACCAGGCGTAATTTAATATTTTTTTAATATGATGGTTACTGGATAAGTCCTTTTAAAATGAACCCATTAAATCATATTTGGCTTATTTAGTTTGCCAGGGACGGACTATCTCTGACACAATTTTTTTAACACCCTGTACGATAAAGGCTCAACAATATTATTTTTAGATAGCTTTAACCTTAAACTAAAATAAGGTATTCTTGATTGACATCGATAAAATCAACTGTTTACGAAAAATAAAATATCATGTTTGGTATTTTTTTACATTATATAGGATAATTTAACGTCAATATTTAGGGAAGCAATTTTTGGGTTTATTTTATGAAAAAAAACTTCATAATGAACGTATGTCCTAAAGGTCTTAACTTCTGAGATACAGGTTGTTAAAATTTTCAAAAATAAATTAGTTGTTATTAATATCTGTAATACCACTTTGGATATTTTAATGAAATTTGGCATAAATGTACTAAGTATCAAGAGGTTTTTTTTAGTGTACCACATTTTTTTTTATTTCTACCAGTGGCGTTTAAACAGAATTTGACCTTTCTATTTTGGCAAATAAAAAAATGTTGTACATTAAAAAATGCTTTTTGACACATAGTATATGTATGCCAAATTTTATTAAAGTATCTAAAGTGGTATTACAGACATTATTAAGTAATTTATTTTTAAAAGTTTTACCACCTTGTATCTCAAAAGTTAAGACTTTTAGGACATACGTTCATATGAAGTTTTTTTCTTAAAATGGACTAAAAAATTGCCTCCTTAAATATTGACGTACAATTAGGAAACAACCTGAATAATGTAAAAAAAAACAAACATGATATTTTTTTTCTCGTAAACAGTTGATTTTATCGATGTCAACCAGGAATATCTTTTTTTTTTAGTTTAAGGCTAAAGCTATACAAAAATAATATTGTGATCCTTTATCATACAGGGTGTTAAAAAATTGATATTATTGTGTCAGAGCTAGTCCGTCCCTGGCAAACTAAATAAGCCAAATATGATTTAATTGGTTCATTTTAAAAAGACTTATCTAGTTACCATCATATTAAAAAAATATTAAATTTCGCCTAGTATTTTAAAGGTTATTAAAAAAAACGATTTTCAGGGTCGTCCGTTATGTACATGTATCTCCGTAAGGAAGGCTCGTAGAAAAAAAGTTTATGGGAACTTGTCATATTATTTTGGGGTTTTTTATTAGATTCCGAGAGATTGCCCACATATTCTGGGACACCCTGTATTGCAAGAATCCTTCATGTTCATCGCGCTACCATCAAAAGAGTATTCGAACGTTTTTTGCAAACTGGCAGATATACGCGTAGGGCCGTGTGGCAGAAGACGAAAAACTACTGCTGTTAATGACGGATTTCTTCAAGTTACATCTTTGCGGGATCGCCATTTAACATCACTACAGGCAGAAAATCAACTTCAAGTCCGTGGTGAAAACGTTAGTGTGTGGACAGTTCGTCGAAGATTAAAGGAGTTTGGTCTAAAAACTTGCAGACCAGCAACTGGGCCAAATCTGCTTCGCCGTCACCAATTAGCTAGGCTGCAGTTTGCCACTGAATATTTAAATTGGAGTTTACAGCAATGGCAGAATATTTTTTTTACTGACGAATCCCGATTCTGCTTACATTCCCCAGATAGACGAAAAAGAGTATGGAGAAGGGCCGGAGAAAGATTTGCAGAGTGCACGTTTAGTCTCCGTCTGAGTCATGGAGGAGGATCAGTCATAGTGTGGGAAGAAATAGCTCGAGAGGTTCGCACTGACTTGGTTGTCGACGCTGGATCGTTGACTGCTCACCGATATATAGACGAGATATTAGCCAATCACGTTATACCTTTCAGTGTAATTGTAGGTAATGACAATGACTTTATTCTCATGCCAGATAATGCGCGGCCCCATACAGCAAGATGTGTAACACAATATCTGGCGAGAGCTCCGTTTAGCCCTTTAGGAGAATGGCAAAATATTTCTCAAGACGCTATTCGTAACTTAACTAACAATATGAACCGCCGTATGCAGGGAATTATTAGAGCCAGAGGTGGCAATACAAAATATTAGGTTATGTTTGTTCCTTTAGGTTAGTTAAGTTAAAGTTAAATTGGTTTGTTAAAAAATAAATATTTTTTTTAATTGTGAGATGTTTAATTTTGCTCTTAAAAATTAACCGATCCACATAAAGACATGAACCGAAAAACATACTTTAGAAAAAGAATGGTTCTTAACGAATATTAACCTGTAAAAAAAATTTGGCAACGAATTTATTCTAGAGGGTATTTTACAACTAAGGTCATGAAGCAACCATTTAATTATCCCTGTATAATGACTAAATCGACTAAATTTATTAAACAACTAAACAGGTGATTAAAATTTGTTATTTTACCTAAAGTTTCCTAAAAAAATTATAAAAATTAGCCTAAAAATAAAAAACTTGTGATTCCTCAAATTTTACCAAAACTTTTACTGTTGCGTTTTCTTTTTGCACCTGAATGTATTTGGAAAAAAATAAAATGCACATAGATGTTATTTAATGTTTCCGGAATTGTATTTTATGTTCTTATTAAAAAAAATAAGTTTTGTTTACAAAAGTTAAATGTATTATTTAAAGCAGAAATCAATATATTGAAAGTCGTCTTAATATAGACAGATCTTCAATTTTTATATCCTGTAATAGTAATGGGCATTTATTTTAAAGCCTTTTACTAACTTTTCCTGTAAAATATAAATGTTACGTAGAGGAACCAGTGATAAATTACAGGCTAATCGACAAATAAATTAAATGTTTAAGGTAGTTTAGCTAAAGCAGTTGCATTGAGTTGACAAAGTGTTAATAACGAACCTAAAAATGTCATTGACATTTTAGTTCAAATCTTATTTAATTTTATGGGAGAAATGCAATTTGCCCAAGGCGCGTTTAGCGACAAAAGTTTTAATGATAAATTAAAGCAAAAATCAGGCGTTTATAATTTCTTTTTCTAGACAAGGAAAAACGCATCTCTTTGTCTTTGGCAAAAAAAGGATATATTACTTTTTTACGGGATGTCCTCAGATCAGGTTAACTACACCACAAATGGACTTAAACTTTAGTTTTTCGAAAAATGTACTTATAAAAATGTTTGCCGCTAAAAAAATATAGTTTACTTTGAGCTAAAATAGTTTTAATACAATGAGATCATAAACTTTTAAAACTTGTAATTTACTTTACTTGTTTCCATTTATAAATAAAATGTTTTTAAAAAAAGTTACTTAGAATTACCTACTGCAACCGTCAATTTTTGATATTACCTAAAATGCACTTTTTTCTTATACTTTTTATTTATGTATTCACTTTTTTACATATATTTTAAAGAGATATTACCTTCCCTATTTGTATTTTTAACGTTACTGTAATCATTTGGAGATAGCACTGTTAGTATTTTAAGTTTGCTTTGGAAAATGCTTAAGATCTCCAAGCACGGTCAGTAACTGCGTGGGTGATCGCCAGTAAACACCGTATGCCGTTGGCTGTGGTTTGAAATCCACGATAAACTGTGGATCCGTCTGGATAAAATTACCCCGAAGTAAATGAGGGGGTAGTTTAGAGGTGATACTTATTTGTATAACGTTTGTGAAAATTCAATATCTATAGGTTTTGGTACTTAGACAACGTTAAAAAAATACATGTTGTAGGTTTTTTCGTCCTGAGAAAAAGTCTCAATGAAAGGAAGCTCCATTATGCGTATTTTGGCTCCTACGAAGCTCCACAGATCGATTATTTCTTATAGAAAGTGGCCCCCGGTAAAAATTCCTGAAATCGGTATATTGTAGCCTTGGTCTTCCTGAGAAAAAGTTTCAATGGGCACGAAGCTTCATTGTGCTCCTACGGAGCTCCAATTCTCCACAGATTGATCACCTTGTAGAAAGCGACCCCGGTGAAAATGGCTAAAATTGATATAAGTTGTACCTTCTCTCATCCTAAAAAAAGTCTCAATGGGCACGAAGCTCCATTTTGCGGATTTTGGCTTCTACGGAGCTCCAGAGCCCCACAGATCGATCATTATTTACAAATGAAAGGTCATATTTCAATACTCTAATGCATATAAATTACAAAAAGTAAAGTTTTTATGTTTTTTAGGTCACTGAATTCAAATCTAATGTCAAAAAGTCAAAATTGACAATTGACAGCTGACAACCAACTGTCAAAAAGCGATAAGCAATCGAATTGGTAAAACCATTTTTTTTTCAGGTCGCTGAATTCATATCTGATGTCGAAAAATCGATATTAATTACACAGCCCAACAGTCATTTTGGTGCCGGAGAAGTAAGAACTGAATTTATTTATTTTTGATGCGCTGATTTCAGGAATATCTTCCTTTTTTTCGTAGCAGCTCTAGTTTTTAAAATAGCCTCTTATAGAATGGGATATTTTTTAATTCTATAGATTTGAAGATATTACTATTACTTCTAGTTTTACCAAGAACAAAAAACAAAAAGTATTAACTAGGCTATTTACTTACATTATATTCATAAAATATATATACATATAAAAAAAAAAAGGAAAAAGCTCCTAATAATACAAAAAATATAACTTCTTACTCATCACCAAAGAATTTTCTTTTATACGCCTTTCTAGCATGTGAGCCTTCAGAACAATCTCGCTGGAGGCTCCAACATTAGTCGGCCATCATATGACAATCCCATCTTCCTTGATAACGAGTTTCCATGGTTTTAATATTCTGATGGAATCTTTCTCCCTGTTCTTCACTGAAGTCGCCTAAGTTTTCTGGAAACCGATCTAAGTGACTTTGGAGGTAATGAAGTTTAATGCTCATGTTACAGCCAAGTCAATTAAATTTTGAAAGCATATTTTCTACTAGTTCTATGTCTTATGATTTCCAAGAAAATTTTGCCTTACTTCAACAAACGAACACCAAGCATTCATTTCAACTTCGTTCATCGATTTTGTGAATTCTGGATCTTTAACAAGCTGTCTTATCTGAGGACCATCAAATATTCCAGCTTTCAGTTTTTCTGTGCTTATTCCAGAAAATGCATGTGACAAGTATCCAAAATATTGTCCATCTTGATCTAAAGCTTTAATGAATTGCTTCATAAGCCCCAACTTGTTATGCAAAGGTGGCAATATTATTTTTTCTCTTGCAACTAAAGGTTCGTTGATTACGTTTTGTTTTCCTTTAATTATGACATTTCTCAAAGGCCAATCTTTTTTATCCCAATGCTGATTTTTTGCCCTGCTGTCCCAATAAAATAAAAAACAAGGATATTTGGTATATCCGGTTTGCTGTCCAAGGAGAAAGTTTACCATTTTTAAATCCACACATATAACCCACTGATGTTATTCATATTTAATTTTTTTCAGGACTAGTGATATTGTTTGGTATTCCTCTTTTAAAGTAGTAGAATGACCAATGGGTATTGATCCAAATTTATTACCGTTGTGTAAAAGGACACATTTCAAACTACACTTTGAACTGTCAATAAAAAGGCGCCATTCATCTGGTGTGTATTTTGATAAACCCCTTTTTTCCAGTAGGCCCCTTATATCGTTACAGAAAACCAAGTTATTTTCTTGAGAGAAAAAGGGCAGCAAGTCTCTATCTCTTTTACGGTAAAATGTAATGTTAGTTCCTGGATCTAGTAGATTCTTTTCTTTTAATCTAGTGGCAAGTAATTCAGAAGCCTCCTTGGATAGATTTAGGTCTCTAATAAGATCATTTAGTTCTTGTTGATTGAAACGTTGGGGACTTCCGACATCTGCTCGAAAATCACTGTCGTTATCGGATTGCAAAGGCTGAATATCATCAGACGTTGAAGTTTCTGTGTCATCTTCTGGGAGTGTAGGAAGACTACTGAATGTTGGAATGGGTATTTCTTCAGAATGTGGTACTGGCCTTCTTGCTGAATCTAAGTCAGGATATGTCCATTTTTGTTTATTCTTACGATTAATGCCTTTAATATTGATACTACAAAAATAACAATCATCGTAATGGTCTTTTGCTTCTCTCCAAATCATTGGTACTCCAAACTTTAAGCAGTTCCTCTTTCCCATTCACCATTGCCGCAAATGTTCAACGCATGTTTTACATACTAAATGTGGAGCACAAGATTTATCCTGGTCTCCCAAGTGGACGCCAAAATAGGCGAGATAAGTTCTTTTTCCAAGTCGAAAATAGGTTTTCTGTTTTCTTTAAAAGTATATTCACCACATATATAACAGAAAATGTCAGGTTGATTTAAGCAACCACGTCTACTTGTAGATGCCATAAGTTAAATTATTTTGTTTCGACACAACACTGACCACAATGAACTACAAACTGATATCACAAATTCACTTAATACTTATAAAGACTAACAGTAAAATGAACTGTGTAAGTGTATAAGTATACATAAAGTAACAACCCAGGTAGCGAAATTCGGTCGGAGGGTTCGGCAGGTATCCGAAATTTGGGTTTTACGATCATGAGGATTTCCAAGTACCTAAATAAGGTAATTTAATTTGAATTTAGCCGGCCGCAAGATTTTGGTTTTGAGCAGTAAAAATATTTTGTCATTATTTTTAGCTTTTTTATACTGTATAATCGATTACCAAAAAACTAGAGCTGCTACGAAAAATTGGAAGACATTTTTGAAATCTCCGCGTCAAACTTATTTAAAATCAGTTGTAAATTCTTTGGCACCAAATTTTTTTTGTTGGGCTGTCAGCTGTCAGCTGTCAACTAACAGTCAAACAGCGATTAGCAATCGAAATTGGTAAAATAAATTCATTTTTTATGTTTAATGGATCGATCTGTGGAGCTTTGGATCTCCGTAGAAACCAAAATGAAGTTTTGTGTCCATTAAGACTTTTTCTCAGGACGAAAAAAGCTACAACATATATCGATTTCACAATCAGTCATTTTCACCGAGGTCACTTCCCATAAGAAATAATCGATCGGGGGAGCATTGGAGCTCTGTAGGAGCCAAAATACGCATATTGGTGCTCCGCGCCCATTGAGACTTTTTCTCAGGATGACAAAAGCTACAACATATATCGATTTCGGCCATTTTCACCGCGGGCCACTTCCCAAAGAAATGTGAGAGGTCCTTTAAAAAAAAATAAATGTATACTTACCGAAAATGTATACACGTTGGAAACTGGCGATGATGCACACAGGTTGAATTTTTTGTCCTAAAATTGGGAAAAGAATTCTGAAAGGTGGACAGTTATACAAAGACAATATTTTTATCGGCAAGTCTAGTTTTAGTACATAGAATAGTAGCTTTACAAAACTGTCGCCTGCAGGGTATTGAATATTAGATTTAGACATAACTTCTTAAACATTTTTGTCCAAAAATAACTTTATCAAAACCTTATAAATATATATTTAGAAGTAAATTCTTTTGTTCCCCCATATAACTCCATATTATGTGGTTCTTTGGACATTTTTAATCGCCATTTTCCCGAAAATCAACAAAGATAGGTATAGGATATCAGACAGTTTCTACATCAGAAACGGCTTGCACAATTTCAATTTAAAAAAATATATAAGATGTTCCATTTATTTAAATCGGCATACGATGACACAATGTATCTACCTAAAATTAAAAAAAAATTATTTAGGAAGAACATTTCATTTTTGGTAGTGATTTTGTTGTCACCTGGTATAAGGGAATGTTTATCCTGAAGAAATAAATATTATGTGTAAATCTCAATCGAATTGGTAACAAAAGACACACTTTTAGCAATGTTTCCAATAAAACAACAAATTACAAATTTATTAGGTAACACAAAATATGCTAGGAATGACTTAATTATTTACTATATCTAGGAGTGGTAAAAGAGTTTTATTATTCAACTGCTTTTAAATAAGGCTGTAAATAATAGCATTTAGAGCGATGACCCTTTCAACTGCCTTAAACTCTGTATCTTACTAAAAAATATGTCTGTTCACTAAATTGGCTTAAAAAACGTTGAAAATTACAGAAACGACCGGATGGTCCAACTTAGTGCCAACAACAACACAATTAAACTATACACATGAAAATCATTTTTTCTTTCAATTTTTCACAGCAACTTTAATTTTTATTTTTTTAAGCTAATATTAAATCTTTATTTAAAAAACAAATGTAGAGAATTGTGAATATCTCTTTTAAAAAGCTTAATTATTTTTTTAGTTTATTTATTTATATTATTTAATTTATATTTATTTAAGTAATCCCTTAATATCTTAAACAAACAAATATGCAAACAATAAAAATCTTTAGTTTCTCTTTTAAGTACTAGAAAATCTGTTCCCTTTTTATTATTTTATTTAGAACTAAGGAAGTATAGTTTCTTCTCTGGCAACTCACGTAAGGCAAAATGAAAAGCTACTCTCTTGCATTTTTTATGGTGTAATTGGAGGAAATGCAAACTTGGACTTTGTTTTTGTTTTCGCTCTTTAAGTACTAAAACTGTGGAACCTACAACTTACAGCGGTCTTTCTTTCCTTTTTATTTAAAACCTTTTATTATTAGGTTCCGTGAAAACAATTTTCTTCTTACTTTACTTAAAACACCCACGTTAGTACGTAAATTGTCCTGGGGTAAAAATAGTCCAATGGTTGAAGGGCTATTTTTCATGGATCTAGCATTAAAATATTTGTTTATCGAATAATAATAAATACTTGCCATTTTTAATACAATTATTAGCTTGTATTTATTTACTAGAGAATTCATATGAGCAAACCTATAATTTTTTAATGTTAATACTTAATATCGAATAATAACTACTCATTTATTTATGACTTACAATTAGAGACCAGTTCTCGATATTATATGTTATTAATATACTTAAGAGTAAAAATGTTTATGTAGAAGATTTAATTTAACGTCTGGCCAAAGTTTGTTTTGCCCAATTTAACGATACACATGTCATGTTTAAAATACGTAAAAAAATGTTTTTAATCTTGGGACAGTCAAGGAAGTTTTAAAGCCTAAGTACCATCGTACCGTCGGTGTTTAAGTGTGACAAGAAAAAGTTTATGAACACAGGATTTAAATATTTAGAGATTTGAAGGCAAAGCGAAAATCACTGCGGACAGTAGGTTCCACAGTCTAAACACTCTAGGGATAAAGGAATTAATAAAGTGGGAAATTCGGAGTCTTTCAAGTTGGACAGTAATATGTCGGAGTGCACAAAGTTTTGCTTTATTGGCATCTGACAAACGAGAAGTTCTACTGGCTAATTTCTCAAAACAGAAGCCGTGAAACTCCCTATAAAAGAGTAATAGATCCCTAACAGAACGTCGATGAGCAAGAGAAAGAAGGTGTCTTCTAAGCGTGAGATCATTAATAGGGTGAACTGTCATTCTTTTAAAGGAATCAAAGATGCTAAGAGTTGTTGAAGACGCCATTCCCTAGACATGAGAATAATTTTCCGGAGAGGGTCTGATTTATAATACAACGTGGTACACGGATTAAAAAGAGGAAAATGCATTTTGGTTTGAATAGAGAATTCGAGCTTTTTTAAAGCTGCAACGCCCAGCAGAACTTGGTCGCTCATAAATAAAGGATATGTATTGGAAAACTTTTTTTGTGACAGCGAACATAATGGTATTTTAGGAGCATTAAACTTAACAAGATTTCTGGCATTCCAAATTTTAAATATAAGAGAAAAGGGTACTATCATCAGAAAAACTATGAATGGGATTGATTACGGAAGAGAGGGGATCGTTGATGTAAAGAAGAAATAGAGTTGATGCCAGTACTAAGCCCTGAGGTATTTTAGAATTAACTTGGTTAAAGCTGGAAGACGGACCATTTATAATAGCTGACATATGTTAATTAGAAAGAAAAAAGCCAAGAGTAAAATGTAGTTTGGAACAGTGTAGGAAGTTTGTTAAGGACATGTAAAACTTTGTGTTTATTTTTATTATTAAAAAAAATACTTTAATATAGGACCTTATCAGCAAATAAGAGAAAAGATATAGGTCTATAGTTAAAAAAAGAACCTAGGATCCTTTCTTATAGGTGCAGCCTTCCGGTACTCCGGAAAAGACGTGTCATAAGAAGTTCAAAGAAGGTGATTAAAGATCGGTAACATGCAGCGAAGATAATTTTTTGATATAAGGAACGAAAAGAAGGAATACCCATAATCTGCTGGATAATAATATCAAGTATTTTGTAAGAATCAGGAACAACTGTTGAAAAAGAAATATTAATGAAGGACCAAGTTTAAATTTAGCAGCAAATTGACACGATTTTTCTTTAAAGGTAGAAATAATTAAATCTTTAAAGGTGGATAAAAACGAATTTGTACAAAAGTATTAATTGATCTTTTTGGCAAGGGACCAGAAAGATTTAATACTATTCGAGCAAAAGAGAACTTAATTTTTTGTGCAACAAGCTTTGGCCTCTAAAATAGTTTAATCGTATTGGTTTCTCGCTTCTTGCTAGCTTGTCAATTTTCAAGACTAGGATTTTAAAAGAATCTTTTAAAAGCTTAAAGGTTGTGATTTGATATTTGATAAATGTAAAAACTTCGGAAGTATCGTAAGAAGAAAAGCAGGTGGGATAGAAATCTCACAGACTATCCCAGTCGGCTAAGTTATAGTGCCACTTGGTGCCTAACGGCCTATATTTAGTTACTTAGCAACGTGCGGAGTATGATACAGAAATTAAGCCATGATCTGAGCGAAGTAGAAAAGCAGTTTCTGATGATTGGTAGAATTAAAGAAAAAAGATCTGAGGGGGTTTAAATTATGATTGGGAACTCTAGGATAATAGAAGGTGTCATAATGGGTTTGCTGAGGGGGTTACCGACTGCGAAGGTTTTGGATGCTTTTTCTTAAGGCTCAGTTTTTGCAGAGCATAGCCAGTTCGCATTATTACCTTAAATTTCCTAAAAATGATTTCTTTGGCTAATGAAAACTGGAAAATAATACTGTCAATCTTTATTAAAAGAAAGTTTAAGAAGTCAAAGCGGGATTTGTCGGACGTGGGCCAGGATAAACTAAAAATTAATTTATTGGTGTACCTAAATGTAAGTTTAGGTCAAAAGATATTGGGCCTACTTGATTAAAGGTTAGAAACTCTAGCACAAGGCGGATTGTTGCGACCCTAAGTACATACGCTGGCCCGGGGACGAAAAGATGAAATAAGATTGTAACGATTAATTTAAATTTTTTGTTTATACTTTTAAAATAAATTATTTAATTAAATTTGGACAGCAGGTTATTCCTGGATTATTAAATTAAAGAATAAGGTAAAGTAATAGCGCTACTCCATACCATAAGGATATCTAGCAAATAAGTGGGATTGTTAGCCCCAAGTGTACTTAAACATACACAGCTGAGTATATACCGAGCTATTAGAAATTATTTCCACAACACCAATATACCTATTCTTTTATTCAGGATACCGTCAACTAGGATCAGTTAAGGCACTACAGCCAACTTGGACAATTGCAGCTAAATCACACTGCGCGTTCTTAAGGTCACACAGACGAGCATTCAAGTTCAAACTGAAGCGAGCTCCTTATAGTCAGAGAGATCATAAGACATGTTTTGTGAAGTGTTTAATTTACGTAAATATTTCACATAGTTGTTTCTGTTGGATAGATGAGTAGGTAGTGGAGTGATTGCATAACCTACCTGGGTACACCAGGTACTGCGCACACATAAAAGGTGTGAAAAAAAATTTGCCAAAAAAAGTGTGTCATTCAAAAGCCAACAAAGACTATTTAATAGTTAAGTTGGTTTAAAATTAAAACTAAAAAAGGCAATTAAAGAGTTACTTTGAACAAAACCACCCCAAAATTATATTTCTAAATATACAACCAAAATGTTTAATTTAAAAGCTAATAAAGACCACTCAATAGCTAATTCGGTTTAAAATTACACTAAAAAAGGCAATCACTTTAAAAGGGGTAACTTAAAACAAAAGCACCCCAAAGTTGAAATTCTAAAACTACAAAAAAGTTTTTGAATAAAAAGCCAACAAAAAACATTTCATAGTTAAGTTGATTAAGAGTAAAAATTAAAAAAGAAAATTGCTTTGGAGAAGGTTAATTTTAAACCAAACTATCTCAACGTGGTATGTCTAAAAATACATAAAAAAAGGTTTAATCTAAAGCCAATCAAGAACATTAGATAGGTAAGTCGGTTTAAAATTAAAACTAAAAAAGGCAACTAATTTGGACGAGGTTATTTTAAACAAAACCATTTCAAAATTATATTTTTTTAAATACAAAAGAAGTGTTTAATTCAAAAGCAAACAAAGACCATTTGGTATTTAAATTGGTTTTAAATAAAAAAGAAAAAAGGCAAACAATTTAAATGGGTTAATTTTAAACTTAACTACCCCGAATTTGTATTTTTGAAAATACAAAAAATATTTTTGATTTACAAGCCAACCAAGATTATTGGACAGGTAAGTTGGTTTTTAATAAAGACTACATAGGGTAATTAATTTGGAGAGTGTTAATTTTTAACCCAACCACCCTTAATTTGTAGTTTTAAAAATACAAAAACCGTCTAATATGTTTTTTAATTTCTACTCTAAAAGCTAAATAACAAGCATGCTGTACAGCCAGTAGAAATGTTTAAAATCATGTGACCAGTAACTAGTGAGAGCGTAAAGTGCGACCAGGCTACACTGGTGTTTGTTGCTCTCATTCATATTTATTGCTGCCTTCTGTGTTTATTTCCCTAGTCTACACAACTTTTATTTTTGTGATTGTCAATATTTAAGCCACGGAAAAAGAAATGAGCTTTTTGCAAAAACTTTTTGATATAGATAATTAGGACGCTACTTAAATTTCAGCGTAAAACAAAAAAACAATTTTTTTTTTTTTGGAAATACAACTTGGACAGTCTCTAAAGTGATTCCACATAATTATAAGTATCTTTTTTTATTATTATTTACTTTTTATAATTTATTCTATTATTAATACGTCGTAATTCGCACGCATTACGTATATAGAATTTTCCCATCATTATCAACAAAATTACCTAAATACGAGAACAATATATAATAATTTACCATAAAATAATTTATTTGGTAGAACGAGACACTGATAGTTAGTAAAATTATTTAGTTTTTTGTTTAATGAATAAAAATTAGGATAAGAACTATCTTTTTCACCCATAAATATACATACACTTATTAGCTTATTACAGCAAATGCTCGCCAATTCAAACAATAAAGCCATTTTTAAAGTGCATATTAAAATTATAAATTTATATTAACAAATTCTTTAGTAAAAGTGTAATTATTATTGATAATAAACCTGTATCTCGCGGTTTTATTATATTAGTTTTTAGGCATTTTTAAAGATCCAAATAAAAAACAACTTCTTCAGGACACACCCCGAAATCAACACACAATTACATAAAATGTCATTGCGGACAAAAAAAGTCCTCTAAAATTTTTTTGATATTATCTATTTTAATAATAGTCGTAGAGTGATGGCAGCTGCCAATGTTGGATATAGATACATTTTGACAAGTGTTAAAAAATGATTTCTTTGTAGCTCTAAAGTTTGTGTTTTGTGTTTTGAAGAAAATTTGATCACTTTTTCCCGCCTGTTAGGTAAACGACAACCTAAAAAATGTGGATCTGTTCCAAAGAAATAGTTTTAAAGTGTAAAAATAAAATTTTAAAATAGAATATGCTATTGTTTGGAACAAAATTAAATGCGGTGTTAGTAAGCTGGAATCAGCTGAAACCAGAACTCGAGGAGTGAAATTACATCCACTACCTCCCTCCCCACTGCGTAAATCTGCAGTTGAAAGAGGCTAAGGAGTCTGGAGGACCTTTAAGATCTAGGACATCGTCATTGCCGTCATTGCTCAGAAAGCTCTATAGAGTAATCTCCCTTTTCATTGTGGCCGCTGATTTCACGATTTTCTTAAAATGGAATGGAAATGTGTACAAGTCTTTCACTCTCTTGGTCCCCAGTTTGCTTGGCAACGACGACGTGACGATGTCCTAAAAAAATCAAATGCATTTTGAGCATTAAATAAAGAAAATATCATTTTTATAAGATACAGTTTAATTTACCTAAATTATGCATTTGAGTTATTTGAACAAATAAAAAACAATACCTGTGCTGACTAGTACTACTCAATAAAAAAATGTATCTAAAAGTACAATCTCAGTTGGAGTGTGTGACGTCTAGGGGATGACACACCCTTTAACCAAAGTAAAGTAATTCTAGAACTGGTATAATATTTTTGTCAATTACAGTTTTTTAACTGTTTTATTTTTCTAGCTATTTGCTTTAACATTTTCAAATTTACGCCCTGAGTATATTACCAAGCAAGTTTTACAAACATTATGGAACTTTAAGGTGGTGCTTCTTTAATAAAAGTATTAGTAAAGTTAATTTACGCATTTTTTTTTGTTTTACCCTATCTTTGCAAAAATACCAATAGTTTTAACTACATACTTGACAACACTAAAGTAAAGAGGAAGTGCTAACGATTTGACTCACTAAAGCAATATCAATTGGACCTAATCACTGCAAAAAACTTTAATTAGGAAGCTATTATTATGGTTTGTTCGGTACATATATGGAGCCTTATTATTTTTATTATTTTGGTGAAGCAAGCAATTAAGTTATATTGCAAAATCTGAAATGAAGGAACGTAAAACATTTCATCACATCCTTAAATGGTCCATCGTAAAATGTATCTGTGTACTTTGCGTTTTTTGCTGCTATCGGTATTATTTTAATCATTTAGGATGGTTTTTGCCAAAAAATAATATGCCTAACGGTTTGGAAGTGATATGTTATATTTATATATACTCCTGGATTTCTTTGTGAATAAAACTCTGATTACAAACTAATTACACTAGTAACTTGATTAATAATACTGTTTAAAATCCGGCCGCTTAAATCTGCAGGTATCTGATTTTTTTTTTGATAAAACTTATTTTTTTATGAATGATACATGTTACTAGAATAGATTGTAGTAGGGTTACCGGGATAAATTTACAAATATGTTTAATTAAATAAACCGGGTGTTTCTGAAGCATGGCCCATCTTCCTTCCATAAATTTTCTTAAATAAAAAAATAAATTAAGGACCTTCAGTGACTTCCGGTTTCACCGAAAACGACATTAACTTTTAATATTTTTATCTGGGACATCTCGTCAATTATTACATTTTTGGATTTATGGAAACATTCTACGTCCAATAGTACCGTATTTGTCAAATTTTGACAGTTTTAAAAATTTTAAAAAAATGTTTAGCTGTAAAAATGCGACGTATGGGGTACTGTTAGTAGTGTAGGGCATCACCTAAGGCTAGGAATTTTGCGGGGGCATAGGAAAATTTGAATAATAGCTTTCTTGGGCTGGGTCTGATGACGTTATCCAGAAACGTGAAAAACAAGGACCTTGGAAACATTGTGGCATGCCCCAATCGTCTAGAAAAGCACTGGTCAATTACGTGGGCACTCGCCGGTCACCGGAGGCTATGGCAAAATTGTGACAAGCGTCTAGCCCACGAATTTTTGGATAGGAATTAAGTAAACAAACCTTGTTTGGCATTAATATGATCAAAGGGCAAGGCGGAAAAGTCCTTGTAAAGACACTGTACCGGCAACGTTGATTAAACACATTGAATAACATCACTCCGAAAATAATAATTTTTTCAATGTTTATGGCAATGTACCATAAATAACATATATAGATAAATCTTTATGGTTAAAAATTATTTTTAAAACCAGAAAATTATTTTTACTTACTATCTGAAGTGACAGACAGATATATCATTCAATTTAGATGCTCAATTCAATTGCTGTTGCTCAAGTCACTTTATAAACCGTAATACTGAATAATACAACCTAATAAAAAGATATACAATGACATTTAATTTTTTATCAAACGAATACAGCAGCTGTCCAAATTAACTTTGTTGCCAGTGTAGTCGGATCTTGTAACTGTCATATTAATAAATATTTATATTTAAATTAATGTTGCCTATATTAACAAAAAAAACCAATACTTTTGAATAATTTTACGACATTTTCAAGATAATTTCCTGAATTTGATTTTTGAAATCTGGCACGTTGTTTACGTTTTTCCTAAACAAAAACAAACAGATCACTATACCAAACACCCTGCCCACAACGTTGTGTTAATTCTAGTCCTTGAGTTCGTTGCGTCTAACGAATGGTCTTATCCTTGAGCCATGGCTCTGCTTCCAATAATTAAAAAATGTCGGGGCTGGGATTCCATTCGTCGTCTTCTGGGTTGCTGATCAAACATCATAACCGCATAGCTGTCGAGGTAGCACAAAGTGGTTAAAATGAGTCTGAGATTACTTGAGCCAATTGAACGCGGGCACTTGGCGAGGGAACTAATGAAGAATACTTAAACCATGAAGGCACGTGCCATTTTTTAGCCATACACATCTTTATCTGCTAGACTTGTGGGTGCCGATAAAGAAAGTATCTTCTAAACTCAAATGGTAAACGGCTACTATCTTAAGCCATAAGAACGCTACAGCCGTTTAATCATATACATCAATTAGCGATGAGAACGGTAACCTAAGGGTAAATCGACCAGTTTGTCCTTAGTATTGAAGCTGAAGAAACAAGAGATAATCAAGAAGATAGTTGTCGACGCTTCGCCAATGATTTTAAGGTCAAAAAATATTTAAAACGCGCCAAAAAGGCCGATATTAGAGTTCCTAGTGTACACAATTTCTATGAGTTGGAGAAAGGTAGAGAGTATTTAACTTTTATATTACCAAATGTTATCATCATCATCAAGGTACAAGTGCACATGTCAACTGTCATATCTCAAAAATCACTTGACTTAGAAATAAAACAATAGGTACTTGTGATAGCTGGAAAGTTTTCTTTTGTTTTTTAGTCTTAAATTAATAATACCCGAATGTAGTATTTTATTTTGTTTTTAACAATCCACAGAGAAGCTCGTAGTAGCTCTCTTAAAATTAGGAATACATTTCATAAAGAGTAACAGAAAGTCCTCTGGAAATCTCCAAATTAAAACTATCGTATGTATAAGATGAATTTAAATAAAATTTTACATTTATTATATTATATTAAATAAATATATTATTTTTTTTTAATTTATTTTTTTTAGTTGTTTGAAAACCTATAATTATCCATCTTAGTCTTTCCACATGCACCGAAGGCTTTATAGTCCATGAAAGTTGTTTTCTTATTGGTACGGAAAGATGTTTTGTGAGCTCCCATCTTCTAAAACAAATATCCAATTCGGTTTAAATTTCAACAAGCTTTAAAAGTTCTACTCGTGTGATAGCTTTAAAAAATCTTATCAATATTACCTCCTACATTTTCTGCCACTATGGTTTTATTTTAGGATATCTTATCAAGTCAATAACTTTTTTACCAATTTTAAGACAAATTTCCTTAAAGAGGTGGCCGAAAAAATTGTTTAAAAGTTTTTTCGTATTTAAAACTGCTGCATCAGGTTCTTTTAAAAGTTTTCTTTTCAGGTTAATATGGATCGCCCAAAGTGGGTTGTATATATCGGTTTGTTTTACCGGTATGCGAATTATATTATTATTTTTTAAAGAATTGGAATAGGGCAAATGACCATTATACCCCGGGACCCGGACCAAAGAGGTTCCATTTTCCAAGAAGTAGTAAGGCGATTATCCCAAAGAAAACATACTGAAACATGAATCTGCCACAAAACTATAAAACACATTTACAAATGACCATGTCTCTTAATTTTTGTAACAGCATTATTAAAGTTTAAGGTGTCCGTCACGTTTAAAACATTTATTTTGAGATTTCTTTAAAATAATGCGTAAGGATCCAATATAGTTTTTGTTTTCTTTAGTTAATTCTATTTAGTTTTTGTCAATTATTTAATATATATTTAACAACCATACTACGTGTGCTCTTTGCAGTAGTTTGTAATATTCTAACAAACACCATTTAAAAGATTTATCTATATGGATTTTCTCATATGCAATCTTGCAGTAATAACTTCTTCTCTAAAGTCAACCAAGTTACTGTCTTAATGGACTAATCTTAATACAATATTGTGGATATCTCTAGTAGATACAGACATATTGATCACACAAAATTATAATTGTGATAAGCCCCTGTAACGATATTACACTTAAATAAAAATTAAAATATGTACCGGGTGGCCAAATAAGAAAGGACGCCAGCTGTATGTCGGAAACTATTTATCGCACAGTGTTGGAAAAAAAAAATGTTTTTAGTAAAAGTGGTCAAGAGAATTAGCTAAAATTTTTTTCAAGTTTCAAAAACTACCGCGAGATGGCGCTACCGCAACGGTAAATTAAAAAAACTATTTTTTCTCAAAAATTATTTAGTATTAGATACAATTTTGATAACATCAGCAAAAACCATAACCAATTCTGCATTAGATTGGTAAAGGAAATTTGTCGTATTTCCCATAATAAAGATGGGGGGGGGGTGATGATAAATATTGTAACACTCAAGTAGCTTTATCTCCCACATCTTTTATCGAAAGTGGTTCAAGTGGTTAGTCGTTAAGTTCTTTTAAATGTCATCCTTTTTGTTGTCAAACTATTTCACCAACTAGAGGGCGTTGTTTAAGGAAATATCGATTTTTTGAGATTTTCTCGAAAAACTTAAATATGACGATATGATTTTTTAGTGTAGGTTTAGAAATGGAAAGAAATACCTACAATCTGGTGAAATAAATAGACCTAGTTAACGTTTTATTTAAAATTAATGTTTACAATATAATTTGGACATTAACTCATGTTTATATTTGATGGTACAGTTTTATTTTGAGTAGTATCTACAACTTTATTGGTAAGAGCACTATTCGTCATATTAGTGGTAGTAATACTATTTCCTAATTTTTTGACAATATCACCTGACTATTGCTTTTACCATTACAAACATTGTTTCTGCTAGTATGATTATATTTAATATCAAGTCTTCCACATATTGTTCGGCAACTGCCGTTGATGCCAAGCCTCCCGATTGTTTGATCACAAAAATTCCTTTTCGGAAATTTGCACACTCTTGCTGATGAACGACGAAATGATTGTCTGGTATATAATTTGGATTAAGGTGGCCGTTTCGCCATGTTAAATCTCCATAAGAACATTACTGTCTTTTAGACCACGGTACTCTAAAACTTGGCAAAATAAATAAAGGATCACCTTATATTTACATAAATAACACATGTATCTTTCTCGTAAAGACATATAATCAAAAAAAACTAAGTTTTAATGCTTTAAAAACAATGGTGAAAACCACTTAAGAATGGAGTTGGATTTTTCGGTAGTTAAAATTAAATATTTTCGGTATAAAACATTTATTTCGCATTATAACTCTTTACTGTGATTTATAGACATTTAGTAGTAACCAAGTAACAAAAATAATATGTTTTATTATGCTTTTTTTCATATCCGTGGCTCTTTTTATTGTAAATTTTAATTGTTTATCCCATATTCGATGTATTTAGAACGGAGCGGATTAAAGGATAGCTTAATTCAAATAACGTACACTTCAAAGAAGGACAGAAGACTGCGTGTTACTAGGTGAGAGTACAGTGACTTTATTACAGTGGCTTTATAAATTACAGTGATGACAATGAATGTCTTATTTTTTATTGGTTGATCGGATCACGTGGTTTTTTCCGCCATGATGAGGCAAAATTTGACAGCTAGCTGTTTAATTTACGTTGTGCTGTTATCTTTTATGGTTGTTTGTTGTGTTTTCATGTGAATATTGTGGTTTTGTTGAATTCCGGTGATATTTAAGTGACTATTTTTGAATAATCGTATTTGTTTGTGTAGTGGCCAAAATTTGGGATCAGTAAAAACATTCGTTTGAAAAGTAAGTATTTTGTTTGTTTGTTTATTCCGAATAGCAAAAAATCATGAAAAAATGCCGATTTTTTAAATAAAACTCTTCTTATTCTATATTTTTGGGTCGTAGAACATGAATTTAAAGTTATTTTTTGAGAATATTTAGAAATTTTTCCAAAAAAATATTTATTTTCTACATGTTGGATTTTTCCAAGAATTGCTTTAAATTTCATTTTTTCACTTAAATACCTTTACTCAATACTTAAGGGAACAGAGTTTACCCAAAAATACATATTTAAAGAGTTTAAAAAACATGTTAAATAACCCAAAAGGGAATATTTAAAAATCCTAACCTCAATAATCTGTCAGTGAAATCATCATATTTAGGAATAAAGAAATTTTTTATTAAAAAATTATGGGTTATTTTTTTAAATCGTGGTTTTGATTTTATTCATTTAGTTTTTATGGCACTTATGGCCAGTTGCACCAAGTAACCTCTAAGCTTTCTTTAACTTGAGGGACTCACAGTCTTTACGGAACTTAAGAAAAGCTTAAAATACTTGGTGAAACTGGCAATTTATTCTTTCAAGTACCTACTTACAAAAATACAAATAAATAAATTAAACTATCATTTTGTGTGATTATTATATTCTTGTGTGTGTATTCAAGGCTTTATAACTTAAGCAGAAAGTTACTTATATCAGTTTGCCCACAGTCTATAGTTATAATTTTTTTGCAGTTTTAAAGAAACAATGCCTGGTTGTGCTGCAGTCAACTGCACCAATTCTGCAAAGAAAGGTTTTATAATGAAACGTTTCCCGCGAGATCCTGTGAGAAGAAAGGAGTGGTTAACTAAAATGAGAAGAGCTAATTGGATTCCTACTGATTTCTCGTGTTTATGTGAGGTAAGTGTTTGTAAAGAAAAGTCAGTATAAGGGTAGGGCTCGAGAAAGAAAGAGAAAAATTTAAAAATTTTTCTTGGGTAGATAAATGACTCCCATAAGTTGGTCTGGACTGTTAGGCTTAAGGATTTTTTTTTTGTTTAAACAACCAATGGATTTTTCATTATACATACTAACTTAATATTTTAATTTTGTGACTTTTGGATTTTTTTATAATACATTAATTTATTTGAATCCCACATCACTTCAAATTTGCAAAAAGAAAATCCAAAAATAATTTTAATTTTTTTTCCAGAAGTGTATCTTGAAAAAATCCTGAAAATTTGGTTTTTTGATGATAATTCGAGTTTTTGTGCAATGATACAAATTGATTTTTTTTGAGGTCCCTAATAACATATTAAAATTTGGTTAATTTTCACCGCCAAAAACCCATTTAAAGTGCGCATGGTCCTTTGCCACAACATGGCGGCTGGGCGGAGCTTAGATGCCTATTGTCGCCACTGTCTTGTATAAAGTATAAAGCCACTGTACTAAAATGCCTGCGCCAGCGCATCCAGACGGCCACCTTAAGGCTGTTTAAGAAAGGTAGCTATTTTATTTAAAATTTTACAAAGAACGCTTTTCTCAACAACTTGTTTTGTGCAATGCGCATTTCTTTAAGCAACAGAAAAACGACAAAGTTTGGTATTTGATGGACGCAGAGAAACATATTTTTCATAAATATCCCAAAAACCAGGGGTTCCTATTATTGTTAATAACACTAAACATTCGATATATCTAGAAAGGAATAAAACTTCGGTAATAGGTATAATAATTTTATATTAAAAGCTGTCGAGCGCTTTCGACCTAACTAGGCCATCCTCAGGACCGACACTAAAAGTAAGGTAATAAAAGTTTTGGAATAAAATAAAATTATCTCACTTACTTGTCAAAATAACAGGACCTTAGTCAAACGACACAAAACAAATATAAACATTAAATTTGATTAATACTTTGTGTGTTTGACAAGGTCTATTTGTAATAAAATTTTACAAAAACTTTTTATTACACTTGTTTCAATGCGATTCTAGAACTAGAAAAAGCGCTCGATTTAGCAATATAAAATTTTTATAAATATACCGGTTTTATTTCTATTGTTAAGGTATACTAGCCAAGCAACGTTTGATTCGATATATCTATTTCTTATTATCACCCTACTTAACTAGCAACGATGATCCTAAATCTTAAATATCATTAACTTCCAACTAAACAAGTTGCAGCTTATTTCATTTTATTAATTTTAATTATGCGTCAGAGAGTTGTATCATAGAGCTACAAACGTCAGCTGCGGTTCTGTTGAAGCAATAAGCTTTCTATTCTTCTGGGTAGTTAGAATTAGAACCGTAATTACCAACTTTAAAAACGACGATGTAATTTTAAGAATTTTAAAACCAATTATTTTTATTCATAATCAATAACCTACATACCAACTTTAATACTTTTAAGTCCAGAATGACGAAGTTTCATACAAACTTTCAGCCCTCCGTTTAACCTTTTTTGGGAGAAAGAGTTTTCTAAAATCTAATTTTAGCTGACGTCTCGTATTTGTCTGGGTAATCAGAAGCATAACTACCAACTCCCATATTTACAACTTGAACAATGCCTATTTTTTAAAATAAATTTTTATCCCCATTTTAACACTTTAAGGGATGTAATTCCAAAAATTGTAAAAACACGTAATTTTTAATCGTTATCAATAGCATGCAAACTAATTTTTACATTTCTAAGTCCAGGAATGACAAAATTCCATAGAGACTTTTCTCCTCCATTATACCACCTTAGGGAGAGAGCTTTCTAAAATATTTTTCTAGCTGACGTCTTCTATTTTTCTGGGCAATCAGAAGCCTAATTTCTATTTTAACATTTCTGAAAAAGGGACTTTTAAACCATAAGCGTAAACTTTACTTAATAAAAAGCTGTGTTTTTTACCACTAGCGCACTTGGTATTTTCCTAAAATGTAGAGTAAATTCAAATCATTAGTTAAGAAATAACAGTTACATTTAGTTAGTTGCGTTGTAAATTTACATTTTAACTGTCTTTATCCCTAAAGTAAAAGGTTCTTGTTGAGTACTTTTCAAAAATTCTTATACAATGGGAGTGCTACAATCTGGTCTCGGAGTATAGAATCTGAGTGTTCTTAAACCGACTAAAATAAAATAAAGAAAAACTTCCAAAAGTCAAATTACTTACCTAAGTTTCGGTATCAAGTCTACTACCGCTTTAAAAAGAAACTCAATGTATAAAATATAACTGAAAATTAAATACCTATTAAAATTAATATTGTAAAAAATTTAAAATAAAAACGTAAGAAATTCTAAAACGTTTTGGCAGAATGTGTGATGTAATAACATTAATGACTTAGTATGTTTTTGTTGGGAGTACTCGCCTTGAAATTTGCTGCAAAATGGGATAGGTCCAGGGGTATAGCGAGCTGAGCCTGCTCAGCCCTATTGACTTGCAGATCGCCTGCAACAAAAAAGAAACCCAAAAAAAACTTGTTTAAAAAACGTCAAATAAGAAAAAAGTGCATTTATTTTATTAAAAATAAATAAATGTGTAGCATTAATATGTGTTGATTTAAATATTACGTAGTTCCCTTTGCTTGATGCTGAAGTAATTCTAGGTAAACTTAAAATTAATTAATACACCATACCACGTTTTTTGTCTTTTTAAAAATTATAAATATATCAATCCAATAAACTTGTCATTTATGACAAAACTTTATAAACAATAAAAAATATTTTAGCTTTTAAGCAAAATTTCATAAAATTTAGTTTAAATTTTTATTTTATTTTCATTTTAATTTTATTTTGATAATGGTGGCCGACTTGCCATCGAAACGTAGATTAGTTTTTTTAATTTTAAGGGTATTTTTTCTTCTTCTTGCAGGCGTTCTGCAAGTTCATAGGGGTCAATAGGGCTGAGCAGGCTCAGCTCGCTATACCCCTGGACCTGTCCCATTTTGCAGCAAATTTCAAGGCGAGTACTTCCAACAAAAACATACTAAAACATGAATTCGCCACAAAACTATAGAACATATTTAATATAAACGACATAGTTATCTGTTATGATTGATATATTTATTATTTTAAAAAATAGAAACGGTTATGTGATAATTGATTTTAAGATTTTTAGTAATTACTTTAGCACCAAGCAAAAGTAACCAGGTATTTTTAAAAATAATTTATCTTAAGGCCACACAATAAACTTTATATAATAACACAAATATGCTCTCTCTTTTTTTAAGTTTCCTTGGTTAGTATATTAGAAGGATTTCAGTTTATTTTGCGGTTAGTTGTAGTAAGTATTAATGTTTTTATATGTGTTCGATGTTCTTTTGTGCGTTTGGCTTATAATCTCGATGTTGCAACTTTATAAAATGTATTACATTTATTAACAAATGCTGCTAAAATGCTTTCTTTAAAAAAATTTTACATTTTTATATTAAAATTATAACAATAATTTTTATTTTAAATAATAAATCATTTTCAGTTGTATTATTTTAAGTAGATAGGTATTACGATTTTTTGTGGTTTTTATCGGAGTTTTCTTTTATTTTGTTTTAGGTGATCTGACAATTCATAGGCTCAGAGGGGCTGTGTACACTCAGTCTCTATACTTTGGGAGCAGGACTAAAGTAATCTCATCATAAGGACTTTCTATACGTTAATACACCACATGAATATAAAACATATCCACACTTGATTCATATAATTGCATAAAAGTTTTTATTTTTAATAAGCAAGTTAGGTTCTTATTTTATAGAAAAACTTTAAAAAACCCTATTATTAACTACTCTAGATGTATTTAACAAGTAGGTATCTAAAATTGAAGGTAGATGTACCAAATTTATTCGCTTGGCTAGCCAATTTTATATACACAAAATTTTAAACTTAATATAACTTTTTAGTAATTTAATGACAAATTAAAAATAATTGCTCATTATCTGAGACTTGATGTTATTTATCAAATTTCTAATTAATTTTTTATACAATGAGTAAGAAAGAAAGCATGAAAAGATGCATCTCATCAATATTTTTTTATATCGTAAACTGTAAGAGAATGTGTTTATCTTATAGTCCGACTTTTTACTTTCATTAGTTTAATTGTTATACCTGGTTTAAAAATATTTTTATTAAAATGAGAAGTTAGATATGTCAATCAGGGTTTACAATTAAGATGAATCGCAAAGCATATTTATACATGGACAGGTCTGATTTCCTTATCGATACTTTCCAGTTGATACACAATGGTTTTATATTATAACTTTTAGATTTTTATTTATTATCACGACTTTACTTTATTGTGTATCTCATGACTTTCCTAATATATTTTTTCATTATTTTAAATTATTTTTTAATAATTATTTGTAAAAAATGCAATGGAATATTTTTTCATCATATTTTTTTGGTCAGTCGATTGTGAAGATACAGTTGACCCTAATTTAAGGTTATCTTTATACAACTATTTTTTAATTATACCGGGTGACCCAGTGGACATGTAGCAGCTAATTACTTTCTTATTTATTAACAAATTACTTTAAAACTTAGAAGGGTTAACGGATAGTTGCCTATATCTGAACTTAATAATTTATTTTTGCGATTTTCGGTTTATCCGAAAGTAACTAATTTTGTTTTAAATAATAACCTATATGCTTTTCTACCCTACCAGATTCGCCCTAAAATAATCTTTTTAACCATGTGCCACAATGTGATATTTCTCTTTAAAATGGCAACAAGAAATCATTTATTTAAATAAGCTTCAGAAGTCCATGCTATAGAGCTTGGACTATGTTAAAATGTACCTTTCTGCGATTTTAAAGAAACAGGTGATATCTTACAGAATTGTTTTCGACTGGTTGATGTAGTGGAGGGTAACTCGATTTTTTATGTATTTAAAGCTACTGGCTATATTTTTAAAAATAAGATATAAACAGCGTACTTTATTTGCTCATACTATTAAACAATCATTTTTCCACTGTTTTATTATATTTTATTAAAAAATGCACAATTTTTTTCTCCGAGGCAATTAAAAATTTCATTTTTTCAAATTTAAGATGCTTATGTATTCTCAAAATAGGTACCTTTTTATTTAACTGAATTTAAAATACCACTACTTGTGGTCTAGCCGGATGTAGATTAAGGTTAATAATTCAAATTGATAACCTGAATATTCCTATAGGCATTAATATAGTATCCAGAATTTTTGTAACAGTTTATTATAAGTTGCCTTACCAGGCATTTTGGCCAAATTTATAATGATTTGTCGCCATCAATATATATATTTTTTAAACAACCCGCACCATTAATTAACCGTTTGAGTTTTTTTAACTGATTTCTAAAAATAATAAAAAATTATAAATTTTGGATAAAATATCAGACATTTTAAATTTTATTTAAAATTTTTTTTTTATTGTAAATATTCTTTAATATTTTAAAATATTACTAGTATATACATATCACTTAAAAAAAACAAATATTTTTTTTAAGTTTGCTAGCCAACGGTTTACTAAAAAAGATATAATCCACTATTTTTGTATTAGAAATTATAAGGAAAGCATTTTTCAAACACCTCTTTAACGCTCGTTTCTTTGTAAAAATCTTGCTTTTCTTAAGTCCGCTGACACTAAATGATAAGTTAAACTATTCGTTATTACCAAACCGATACTATCTGACTAACATTTTTTTACAAATAATTTTATTCTGCCTTTCGTTACAAAAGACGCCTTTGTTAAAAATTTGCTAGTCGTAGATGACAATGGTATGACTTGAAATAATTTTAATGCAAAAATAAAAATATGCAGTTATTCATTACACCCGTCTTCTTTTCAGTTTTTCGCTATAAGACATCCCCTTATTGATACTGACAGAAGTTTAAATATAAAAAATTAAATATTGAATGAATCATTTATTTTAACTTATATATCGGATAAAAATATATCCACATTCGCCTTTCCATTTTGAAATAAAAAAAAAACACAGAAGATTGAGTAATTATTTTATTTAAAGGTTATTTGTCACTGTGATTTTTTCCAACCCAACGTAAAAAATATAACACGCCAAACAGCCGTTTTCATATTCTACTTTATAAATACATGGATTATTTATTTTTCCCTTTAATTCGCACTATGAAAGAATACAGAATGTTAAAAGATTAGTTACTTGTATTACATAGTAAGACTTAATTATTAGACACCCTGTGTATACACTGACCAGCAATTTTAACGAATTACCACAAATTTAAAACATTTTTGCTGTCTCAATTTTCTAAAGCTGTTGTCCGATTTAAGTGTTTCTTTCTTTTAGTATTTTGTAACAAGAATATTGTGTGGTTTTTTCCAAAATTTGCATATATTGAAGTCTTAATTTAAAATCCAACTGAATTCTCAGATTTTCCTAACTTTTTGTTTTCGATTTATTTACTCATATTTAATCATAAAAAAGAATGGAATACTTTACCAACTAGGCATATTTTTCATTAATAAATCCTTCTATCTGCTTACTTTTATTAACAAGCAAAAAGTAGGTAGGCCATTAGAAACTAACAATTTGATAGATGTCAAATTAGTTGTTAAAAATTAAAAAGAGTAGGGTTTTTTTGTGAAAATTATTACTTGTGTTTATTGTCTAAAATTAAATTAGACCCCTAATTTTTTTTTGCTTTTTGGTGGAAATGAAACGCGCTAAAGACCAGGCACAGGCCCAGCATTAAATATAAATTTCCGAAAGACTATATTGCAATTGGCAAAAGAACAGGTAAACTGGATTAATGACGACTGGGAACACGTTGTGTTAACAGACAAATCTAGCTTTTATTTCTATAGTTCCGATCGATGTCTAAGAGTAATCTGAAGACCAAATGAACATTATGTCCTATGCAACATACGTAAAACCACTTTATTTATTAGAGGCTCTATAATGGTTTTGGGAAGGCTTTTTGTATCAGCGCGGACACTTCCTTTTCCTTTATGTGGAGGTTCTTTAAGTAGCTAAAAATACGCTCCTTATATCGGCAACAATTTTTTTCTAATTTACGATAATACACGACCTCATATTTCGCGAACTGTAGCCAAATATTTACATTAGGTAAAATTCGGACTCTAAATGGGCCCCCGCATGGTCCAGACGCATTGTGGAACATTATTGGCAAAAGGCTACAACAGCGTTTACCACCTTCCAGAACCTTACAAGAGGTAGTTCTCGAAATTTGGAAGGATATTGATTAAGACCAAATAGCAAACCTTATTTCGACTTTGTCTCGTCCATGTAAAGCCATAAGAAGTAGACGTGAAAACACACACTACTGGCGCCTATTTATTTTTTTTTAGCTGTTCTGTTATAACGAAGTACTTCCTACAATATGCTAAAAAAAATGTGTTGGATCAAAGTGGCCAACTTTCTTAAAATTGATTATAAGAAAATTAATTAAAAAACACATTATTAAGAAAACCTAAGGCTACAGCTGGGCTTTTAAATTTAATATTTTTAAAGTGCTAAAATATTCTACAGCGTTTTGCGAATCAATTTTGGGAAAAAACACAATATGCTGGTTACATCCGGTATACAATGATAATTAACGTTTTAGCAAAGAAAAAAACCCATAAACATTCTTAAAGAAAAACGGTATAATCCAAGAAAAAATTATCAAATCGTGCAACAGGTTTAGGAAGTTCTTGATATCAATAATATCACAAATTTATGTCAGTGCGTTAATATTGCTGGTTAGTGTACAATGCCCTAATACATATGTTTTAAAGTTTTCTTTAAAATCCTCACTCCTATTAAAAAGATTTGCTTTGTTTTTCGCCAGATAGGACCACTTCGGTCTTGGTTCTATGGTAAAGTACCTGTGCACGCATAAGGTTAGCTAACACCACACACATATTTGTTAATTGACTTTAAAATAATGGGCAGGGTCAGTAACTGGATGGGTGACTGCCAGTGATCACCGTTGTGGTTTGAAATCCATGTTAAACTCTAGGTCCTGTCTAAATAACATTACCAGAAATTAGCGGGGTAAGGAGGTGGTTCGGTGTTTGGACAACTTGGTGGACCTAAAGAACAATGGTTTAAATATTTAAAAACTTGGCACGAACAATTGTGGGGGGTCATAAAGATAAAAAAGCAAAAAGACCCTTAACTTGTCGCTCCGCTCAGTCATTAATATTGTCTAATATCTGTAAATCTTACTATTCTTAATTTTTATATTACTTTTGTTAGGTCGATATACCTACCAAAATTTAAAAAAATGTAAAATTATAGACAAATATATCTTTATTTGCATATTATTTTTTAACTTAGGTTACTTATTGAAATATTTTGTTATCAAGGTATAATAACAGTGACCCCATAATTCACGTAAGAAGCCGTAAAATTGTTTTAAACATTAATTATTACGAAAACATGCAAGTTATTTTCTGAAATACCCAAATTAATTTAACGAGATTTAACAATTCCTAAAATAATTTAAAAGAAAAATAATATTCACTGGATCTCTTGTTTCAGATTTTGTAAAATCATTTTCCATAAAAATATAGGGCTTTGAACTTTACTAAAAAAAATTTTCTAATCTTTTTAATATAAAATATTTTAAAAAAGTAACAACAACAAGGGATCAGTCTTATAGATATTATTATTTTTTAATTTTTTATAGGTATAATTATTTTAACTTACTTTTTATGTCAATATTAACAAATCTGACTGTTTCTCTTTTAAGCATATTGTAAAGGGAATGAATCAAGATGTCACTTTTAGCACAGAATGTATGTGTTATTTATTACCCGAAAACCTAAATTCTACACCTGAGTTTGCTCTTTACACCAGAAAATAACTAAAGCAAAATTCAAAGGTCAATTGAACATATTTGGCCATTGCCCAAAATATATGTAAATGCGAAAAAATATTGTATGCAGGTCAAGTTTAGCAGCAACATAATTTTAAATTCGGTAAATTTCACTTCGGCGTTGTTTACATCTCTTTTTTGTACTCTGACAAGCCCTTTAAACGGGTTCTTTATCGAAATTTAGAATTATATAAGTGATTATCTGTGTGATCCTCGAAACAACTGACTTACTATATTGTAATTGTTATTTATAAGATTACAAGATAATTTCATGAATTTTTACCTTATTAAAAAAATAATAAGTAAAGGGCAAGGCGCGTCGCAAATTTAATCTGCAGTATTTTTTTAATTAATACTGGTATATTCGTATATTTATTGTTTTATCGACAAAAATATTAATTTACAGAATCGATGAATACTTGAAAAAAGTTAGTGACTACCTTACAAAAAAAAACAATTACTGCTGACTTTCAATGTATGGTCGAAAACCTTATCCGGCAAAAAAGTCCCATTATTTTCCTTAATATCTTTAGAAGTTATTTTACAAATTTTATCTCTTTGTCTAAAATGTAACTCTATTACTAGTGAAAATCAACAGTAATTGTCTTTTTTTTATAAAGTGGTGACAGAAACATTTGTGAATAAACAAAAAGGCCCGTTTACATCAAAGTTGACAACTAAAACTTTACAAAAAATTGTTTGTAGAAAACTAAAAGTTGTCAACTAAAAGTTGCTTTTCTTAAATTAGAGCAACAAGTGGAAGATTTGTTGTAGAAAACTAAAAGTTGCTCTTCTTACATTTAGAGAAACAAGGGAAAAGCTTGTTGCCAAAAAATTAGCGCGAAAGGTTTAGGCAGTAGTTCTCCAGTTCTCCACTAGTTTTCTACAAGTTGCTTGTGCAAAGCGTGCAGCAACAAATCTTCCACTTTTAGTTATAAACCTTTTTTGATTTAAGGCGCTTTTACACCAAAGTTGAAAAAATAATGTTTGTAGAAAACTAAAATTTTCAACTAAAAGTTGCACTTCTCAAATTAGAGCAACAATTGGAAGATTTTTTGTAGAAAACTTAAAGTTGCTCTTCTTAAATTTATAGAAACAAGTGAAAAACTTGTTGCCAAAGAATTGGCGCGAAATGTTTAGGTAGTAGTTCTCCAGTTTTCCACTAGCTTTTAGAGTTGCTTGCAAACGCAAATTCATAGAAAATTTTATTAGCGCTTTTACACCAAAGTGAAAAAAATTTTGGCAATTTTCAACAAAAGTTGCAAAAGAAAAGCAAAAGTTTTATTTGTAGAAAACAACAAATGCTGCAATTTAAAAACTTAGTAAAGACTTGGTTGCCAAAAATTTCAGAACTTAAGGCTGTAGTTTATCTATGTTTTGATATTTTTTAGTTTGAAATTTTGGAACTAAACTCGCGGGAAACTAAAATTAAGTGGAAGATTTGTCTCTTCCAAGGTGGAAGACAGGAAAGTTGCTGTATTTTGAGAAAAAGAACAAATTGCCGCAACTTGTGGAAAATTTAGTTAAACTTTGGTGTAAACCCGGCGACACTTCGGGGGAAACCAAAATTTAGTGGAAGATTTGTCTCCCCACAAGTGGAAGACAGCAAAAGTTGCTGTATTTTGTAGAAAAAGCAACAAATTGCCGCAACTTGTAAAAAACTTAGTAAAGACTTTGGTGTAAACGCGGTTAACAACATCAGAACTTACCAGGCTGTTATTTTAATCTATGTTAATGTGTGATATTTTTTTTTGATTTGAAAATTTCTTTAGGAATATTAAAATGCATTAATGTACCTTCAGAATGTGTATTTAATATTTATTCCCATTATTCTGTACATTTATTAAGTTTGTGGTTAATTACATTCTTTAATTGTATTTAAATTTTTTTTGGATACTTCTCTACCAATTACTTGGTATATTATATTGAAAAAGACATGTTTTGAAATATAATTTAATTTTTTTTAGATTTGCCTTTTACAAGTTAAAACTTAACTAATGCAAACCTACCTTGCACTGAAAAAGTTTTTGTTTAGATTGTGTAGTATGAAGTGGACTGAGAGGAACTTGTAAGTAAGTTACACTTTTAAGTACCAAATAAGAACACGAGATCTAATTCTTTGTTTTATCTTGCAAGGGCAATGCCAACAACCAAATAATAAGATCGTCTAGTTACAAAATGTGCAACCAATATAACCAACTTTCTAACGAACTCGATATATTTGCAATGAGTGCCGCACAATATTCTAAAGTAATTAGGACTTTATTGTTTAATAATTTACTGACTTATAATTAATGGCTAAGTTGAATTTGATTCATTGTTTGGTATTGTTTACTAATATTATTATTATTATATATATATATATATATATATATATATATATATATATATATATATATATATATATATATATATATATATATATATATATATATATATATATATAAAAATTATTATTATTTAATATAATTTAATAATATATATATATATATATATATATAAAATTAAAATATTAATTTATTTATTTTAAATATAAAAAAAACAAAAAAAATATAAAAAAATTTTGAAAATAAAAAATTTATTTTTTTTTA
>JAHBCN010001579.1:0-113589 GCA_019359885.1 Listronotus oregonensis | reverse complement strand
AAGAACATAAAAAAAGCACTAAATTTACATAATATTACCTAACCTTTATTTTTGTATGTTTTTTAAATGTAAATTAACCTATATCCCTATTGATATTTAAAAAACCAACAACCACAAACAGGTTTTAGTTTCCTGAATTACAAGTGGAACTTTCTTATTTAAAGCCAAAAATAAAAGGTTATAATAAAATGTTACACATGCATATAACTTAGAAGATATATTTAATTTATTTAGATTTTATGTATGACCAAGTAGCTCAGACGCTCAGACCATGAAATGTATAATATGATGGAAAGTTAAATATTAATGTAGAGAAAAAATGGTACTAAATAGTGTATAATTACTAAAACATGACATTCAAAGATATAAAGAAAAATCCGGTATAATACAACGAACTTGCCTGCGCACGTAGGGCAAAAAAGTGTGAAAGGGAGATACTCGTTAGAGTCTCCAAAATAAATAGATGGACCGGACTTCCATTTTGGACAATCGCTACGCTACATAGTTTTTTGGAAAACCGACCACTTAAGGCCCGAAAAAACCGTGTTTTTAATTCCCTGGGACCAGCTTGGGTTCCCGCAAATTAAAAATCCAAATGTCATGAAAATGTTTTTGACGTTTTAGGGTGATTCCTAACGCCCTTTTTCTAAGTCACACGTGGTAGCGTTACCTTGAGGAAGTCAAAGATACTTCGTTTTTTATCTCCGAATACTTGCATGTGCTCGTGGTTTAAAGCCCAAGTCATATAACTAAACCATTACAAACATAAATTGAACCCCAAACCTAAGAAATTAAAAAAAAAAGAAACCCCGAAATTTTTTCAACAATAAAAAAAAGTGGTAAACCCAGCCATAAAAAAAGTTGCCTGACAAATATCTTTGTGTAGGCACCCCCCTTTTTAAAAAGGCTACAGGTCCGGGTAACCTACTAATATCAATAGTTTAGGTTAGCTTTTTTTGGATGCTCAATAACACACACGAAAATACCTTGCCCAAACTCCAAAACTGATAAACTAAGATGAAAAGACCCCGCTTTATTTTAAAACCCCACCTGCAATTTCCCTTTTAAACCCAAAAAAAAAGGTTTTAATTTTGAGTTTTCCCCAAGGGGCCAACTAACAGTAGCAGGTAAAACGAGAAATCAAGGAATTATTGTGGAATGTACTGTACTGTTCTATGATGTACGGAGGTATCTCTTATTTCCAAAAAAAAAACATTTACAGTAAACATTAGGCGCATAACAAAAATTTTGACTTTAAATAATGAATTCTAAAGTGTATAAATGGTGTTCGGTACTTTAATGTTATAACACATCAATAAAAACTCCGGGCAAGATATTTATGTACTATGTTTCACATAACAAAATGTTTCGAAAAAGTGGTTGAATCTTGCAAGGTTAAGTCCAAAATCTGTATCTCCAAATTATCCAGATCACTTTGATCCAAGTTTTTACCTTTTTCATAAATTATTAAATAACGTGATGTGCATGCATAAGCATCATGTTTTTACTCTAAAACTTAATGTGGTAATAAAGTACTAACAGATTTTAAAAATATAATCTCTAAATTTAACTTATCCTGAATGCATATTTATAATTGTCATTTCTGGACTTAGAAGTATGAAAATTGGTATGTAGGCTATTAATTACAATTAAAATTGACCCGTTTTAACCTTTTTAAAACCCCCGGGGGGAATTAAATGGGAAAGTTTTAAAAAGGGCCTTTGACAGAAGGGGTTTTAAAAAAAAAAGGGGGTATTTTTTGGGGAAAAAATTGTGGGTCATCAAATAATTAAAGGGCATTATCGGATAAAAAGGGGGCAAATCCCAACAAAGAGCCAAAATTAAGGAAAAAGGGGTTTTTTTTTTTTTAAAAAATAATTTTATTTTTTAAAAATTTTAAATAAATTTAAATTTTTAATATTAAATATTAAAAAATTAATAATTTTTATTTTAAATTTTAAAATTTTTTAATTAATTTTTAAATTTTTTTTTAAAAAAATTAAAAAATAATTAAAAAAAAAAAAAGGGGTTAAATTTTATTTGTTTCCATTTTAGTTAATTTTAATATTTGAAAATTTGGTTTTAAAAAGGGGTTTGTTTAATTTTTAACAATTCGCAAAATTTTGTTTAAAAACCAAAAAAAGGGAAAACCAAAAAAAAAAAAAAAAAAAAAAAATTTTTTTTTTTTTTTTTTTAAAAATTCCGGGCGGTTTTCCTTTTATTTTGGGGGCCATATTTTTTTAAATTTTTGAAAAAAAAATTTTAAAAAATTTTGGATTTTAATTAGGTCATGGAAAAAATTTTTAAACCTGAAAACACTAAAGAAAGACCATAAAAAATAAGGGGGAAAATTTTAACCCCAAAAATCAATTTGATTAATTAATCAAAACTAATATTTTTTTTTAATAAAATTTATAAAATATTTTTTTATTATTAAATAAAAAAAAAAATTAATTAAATATATAATATTTAAAAAGGACAAAACAATTACCCTAAATTAAAATTTTTAAAAAATTTTAAAAAAAAAAAATTTCAAGTTTTGGGAAAAAAAGTTTTTTTTCAAAATAAAATAAAATTTAATCTACATTATATTTATAGGTAATTTGCCATAAATATGCGTTTATAATACCATACAAACTTGGTTTAATAAAAAATATTTATATCAAATTATTTAATTATCCTAATCCCTGTATCATTTAGAGTATATTTAAAAAATTTACACAATGACCGATGTACTATTTCGTTAATTTCTTTAAATTTACACGCCGCTGCCGCATGGTGTGGTCCGGCTCGTTTCTCTCTACGACGGGAAGAAGCATTCGGTCATTTTTCTTCATTTAAATCTAGTTTGTAAAATTTTTTTAACTAGCGCTTTAAGCGCTTTTTTATTTGTTATACCGTTTTTTTGGTTTATAAGAAGAATAAAAAATCAACAAAAATATGACAGTCATCCAAAATCATTGTATCCAAATAAATTGTAAATTATCAAATGCATGTTTACAGAAATCACAGGATAAATAAAGTAAAATCAAATAAACGTAGTATTACTGCTAGACTACTATATGCAGAGAATACGAAGAAGTACAGCAAATATAATAAATTTTGAACTTGTATTTTTACTAGGCTTATAAAAAAATTCGGGCAAGCTTTATTTTGCAGTACATATTCAGGTAACATACTGAATTTTTATGATTACTCGCTGTGTCTGTAAGCTATTGGCTTTAAAAATACATAAAATAACGTTTGTAACTATATTATAGTGTAATTGTATGTAAAATTGCAAAATATCAATGGTGCAGTTCAAAATGACATTGTACGCAGCGTAGTTCATGCTTCGGCATTATTACTTTAATAAAGAACTAGGAAACACTTCTCTAATTTACAGTTAGATAGAGCTATTACAAAGACGCGAGTTCTTATTATAACTCTGCCTGCTGCTCCACTAAGATCCTCGATGCGTTCCGAGAGAACATTTATTGAAATACCTGTAGACATATTAATTTCAAACTAATGCTGATTGTTCTATGTGGTGCGAAGGCTCATATCTTGCCGGCGCAATTGAACCGTAATTGGAAATTGAAATTCCCTGCGGATGTATCTCTTACATAAGAATAATTGCAGTTCGTATTAGAATACTGTGAGGCACATCAATGCAAAATTTTAAATATTTTAAAATAAAATTTTAAAAAATAAATAACGTTGTTTTCCACAACTTCTAGGTATTATAGTGTTTTGAAATAACATAGTATTTTAACATCTTGAACTTTAGCAAAGTATAACCCTACAATTATTACCTCTTTCCTTGTAAAGTCTTTATAAGTACGTTGACTACTAAAGCTAGAAATTGCAAAATAGAACTATTTAACAGGTTTTTATATCTGGCACCTATTTTATAAATTTTTAAGTTCAGATGTGAAACAAAAGTTCCAAATAAATATATATATATATATATATATATATATATATATATATATATATATATATATAATTTATTTAAAAGTAAATATTTTCTATTGTTGCAGCTTGTATTTTGGCAACCAATCGACCCGAGTACTTTAAAACATTTTCAATTATATTTTTATTAAATACTTGAAATATTTAATTTGCTTATAAGCAAAATAAATGTTAATAATCTTAAACAACTGCTGAGGGCGCCCAAATGTTACAATCTTTATTTTTTTAACCAGCGTTTAAAAGCTTTGATATTTTTTATATGTCTGAAAAAAAAATTAAATGTTTAAAAGTCTCATATTGGGACTCTGCACAACTGTCCATTTTTGTAAACGAAATGGGATTACAAAAACTATCGACCGATTTTAACAAAATCTGGCATGATAGTTCATCATAATATAAAGTTTTTCTTGCAGAGTATGGTGGCCCTCAGAAAAATCTAAAGAAAACAAAAAAAAACGTACAAAAGATTAGGTTTTTTTTTGTTTTGCCAAACATACTGTATTTTGTGATATGTAATTAATCCGTTCTTGTAGAAAATTGAATTAAAAGACTTTTTTTTAATTGCAATTTTTCTCTACAACTAATACTTACAAAGTTCTGAGCGAATAAGATGGAAAATATATACAATTTTTTTTTTACCTTATTTGTTTTTAAAAAATTTACTTAATGTTTTTGAGAAGAAACATACTTTGATTTTTAGTATAAACTTTTTCTGAAAAGTTTCCATTAAAAACTTTCTTACCACCCACTGCATCCAACTTTTGCTGGGTCTAGGAGTCTAGGGGTTGAAGACTGTCGAAAAAGAGCGCATTATTGCAGATTTGTTCCAAGGGACATATCCAGAGGAATAATCTGTGATTTACCAAGAAACTCAAGAAAATTGTTTAAGTTATGCGACAAGCGACGTTCAGAACTTAAAATGTATTTGGCTAACTCAACGACTGTTTGCAGCATTTCCATGTTCGGGTTATTATTATTTATTTTAAAAATGGATTCCCTATTAACATCTTGGGCGTTACCATGTTCTATAAAGTGATTAATTTTGAAATTTTATAGGATCAACCCTTGCCAAGGAGGAATAACCCTAACTTTCGGCAAAAAGGGGAAAAAAAATTTTTCCGGTTTGGGCTTTTGGTTTTTCCCAACTTAAGTTTTTTAATTATGGACTTTTAAGATATTCTATCTTTTTTTTGAAAATTTATAACATAATTCTGTTCGGTTTGGTCTGTTTGTTCGGGGTAAATATTCAGGTCTAATCGTAACTGTCCTTTTTCCAAGCACTTTAAAACTTGGTAATGGATAAATTTTTTCCATTACTTCGTAAACAACTAATAGAATAAAGATAGTTCTATAGTAATCGGATCCTAATAAATTATTCTGGTTTAGAGATAAAAAAATATAAAACATTTTAATATACACCCTATAAGTAGTTGCTAGCTACACAATTATAATACATAAACGGCCTTCAATAATTTTAATTGCAACAATGTGTGTCGCTTCGTTTTTTTCTGTCGATGGAATAATGATGTTGCCCGACGGGGCGCTAATTGTTTTCTCTTGTATGCTTGTTTTAAGCGAGATTGTCACGTACTTTTGTTTTCTATTTATTTACTTTTCACGCAGGGAGATTGAAACATAAAACCGGATAACTGCAGCCCCTCCGGTTTTTATACTCTAGTATACATTAACTTTGCTTTCACAATAAAGGAAAATATGTTAAAGCTTTTATACTTTAATTTACAGGACCGTATATTATTGTAACATAGAGTGGCAGCAGTGGCGGCTCCTATAGAGCACATAAACACATGTAAATTTAAATTGTGAACTCCCCGAGGGATTTGGCACGAGCTGCAACTAAGTGACAGTCAAAAATCACATAACAGATAGAAAATCTTTTGTTTAAGTGATTTTCTGATAATTTTTACTCTTGTTGGATAGAAAGGCTAACTCTATAGGTAGTGTCCAACCAGAGGTCAATTTTTTTGTTGATACCAAAGCCGAAGATTTTATAAAAGTTAGGAATCGTAGCTAGGAATTGACTAAAAGTAGAAAATTTTAAAATTACCGAAGCAATTTGTATTTTTCTTCGTTTACAGGTTACAGTAAAATGTTACAAATTTTGCGCTACCGGAACGATAAATTTGACGTGCGCAGGCTTCAAACTGTTGCTAACATTTCTGGCATCCTGCTGGAACAAACCTATTATATATTTAAGAGTTATAATGACATGGCTCATATCATTATAATTACTGATAATGAAAATTCCATATTGTAGACGGTTTGATCAAATTTCAAATATATTGTATATCAGTATTTTAAATCCGAAAAAAGAGCAAAACATTGAAAAAAAAATATTAATGAACTTAATTCAAGAAAAGTTAGTGGTTTTGAGATATCTCAGTTAAAATAATTAAATAGTCCAAATTGAATTAGTACCGATTCTACATTATCTTATTAAAGTATCGTTTAAGACAGGTATTTTGCCCAAAAATACACTTCTGGACATAAAAAACCCGAAAAAATTTTTTTGACAAATTCAATCTTTAATAACTTTATTAGTTTTCCATCGATTTTAATCATTTTGTGTCAAATTGTAGGCACTATCATTCTGATTCTCATTTAATACCGGGCTAGCAAAAATTTCGAATGGGCTTGATGTTATACAAGGTAGAACCAAAAAGTGCATTTTGCCCTAAATAAATTGCATATTTTTCTTTAAAAAGTTAAGTTTTTTTAAACATAAAGATATAGATATGAATCAAAAAATGAAATGCTAAAAGATGTAGCTTACCAATGTTCTACAAAAATTTATCATTTTGTCATTAAATTCTTCCATGGAGTGTTTTAAAATTTAGTGCAAAATGCACTTTTTGGTTTCACCTTTTATAACACCAAGCCCATTAGAAATTTTTGCAAGTCCGGTATTAAATTAGAATCAAGATGATGTGCCAAAACTCCGAACAAATGTTAAAATTTAAGGGAAACTGAAAAACATTTAAAAATTGAATTTGCTTTTTCCCGGTTTTTATTCAGAATAAAAGTAGCAAAGGTTTTAGGCATTTTAAAAAATTGGCTAAATTAAAAAATGTGGCTTTGTAAAATTAAATATTTTAAAAATTATTATACTGAAAAATAATTAATTAAAATTTTATTTTCCTTTTTAAGGGGGTAATTAATGTTAAAATAGTTGCTTTGTTAGATAGCAAATGTGAGATTATTCAATAGATAATAAAGATGGCCGCATTATCAAAGGCCTTTGTCACGTTAAAACATCGCTGCTTATCATACTAGTAAAGTAAAGCAATGTCGGACATGCCGTGTGTCTTGTGTGATGTTTTAAAGATAAGAAAAATTACCATGTCTAATGCCAAAATTATACATATATACTCTAAAACTGTTAATTATTAGCTATTTAAGCATCAGTTTTGAAAAGTAAAATTCTTTAAAAAAACAGTTTTCTTGTAAAACCTTGCCTTCATGTGTAGCATATACCATTTTACATATCTTCTAGCATATTATATCTTCAGGTCAAAAGGCTAAACACATGATGATGACAAGTTGCCTCTTTACATCGTATGTACGCATTCCAAATTTTAAAATATTTCTGATTGAAATGAAAAAAAGATGTGTGCCATACTTTTGTTAACACCCGGTATAGATAGACTAAGCGGAATTAAAGTTACGTTATGATATGAACCATTACCGTAATTAGAATAACAAAAGGAAATAAAAAATTACCTACTGCCTCTAGCACTAAAGTTGGATGTTTACAAAAGCTGTATACGCTGGAGTTACACTATAGTTTGTTATTACTTCAGGTATGTTAATTAGTAATTTATTCATCTTTATTCAATCTGATAACTTGCAAACTGTATTTTAATTACCCTTCGTTGTTTTACCTCACAAGGCGTTTTTAAATAATAACTTTATAAATTATAGGTAAAAAAATATTTGGTAGCTACCAAACACTGATTGGAGGAAAGAAAATATTGTATTTATTGGCACTTTAGTGCCAAGAAAGTATTGTTTAACAGCGTAATAATCGATAACTCCAAAACTAAATGTTTTTATAACTGCACATGTTTAACTGGTAAATAATGATTATTTCTTTAAAATTTTAAGGAGTTATGACCCAAATAAAAAAAAGTCTTAATTTTAATTTACCTGTTAGATTCATTCCTTCTAGAAAAAAAAAAAAAAATTCAAAATTTTACATATTTACTCTCTTTACAAATTTCCGTATCAATCTGTCATTTACGCCAACTTCGAATCTGGGAACGGACAATACAATTCTTTAATTTTAAATTTTGTTTAAGTGGAAGACTAGTAAATTTTCCGTTTGTTATATATTATTCGGTATTTGTTTTAACCTATTTTACGTCTCTTTGTGGTTCTAACCTAAAGCCTGCAGATCGGCTCTGTCTGAGATAATTATAAACAGTCATTACGCATCCATTTATCTTACAACCTTCAGGGGCAATCCATGCGTTAAATCGCGCGTCTGGCGTTCCACGAGTTTAAACGACGTTTCGAAGCGTGTTCACATCGATATTGTCGATTGTAATCGAGCGCCATAGTAACGGACCTTGCGATGCCGCACGTAAGTTAATGGTCAAAGGACAACGCTACAAAAGTTAGAGGCAAGAGACATAATATGCTATTTCTTACTTAAAGGTTCCATAAGTTTTAAAGAGTCCGTTATTTTGCATTTAATGGTAAAGGAAGAGCGCCTGGCTATGCGATTTACGTTAAAGATAATATGATAAAAAATAAATAGTCTAAAAGCTTATCAATATAAATTTAAAAATTGATATTAGAAAAAATAAAGCACAAGAAACTTTGACTTACCCACTAAAAAAACTTTTAGCAAAACAGTTGGAACTTACCTGCAAACAAAAAAAACTTATTTATTATTGATACATAACCTATTATTTTTTGATAATGTCAACTTAATATAAGTCAAAATAATTGAGTAAAGTTAAGCATGTTACAAAACAAATGTTAAAAAAGATATTATGACGAAACAAAACGAAAGAAATACGACATAAAATTACGATTTTTTTAATGAGACAATTTATTTACTCTTTGTTAAAGAATTTCGTATAATTTCAGGTAGTTGTTACCTTTTTTATTTCCTAATTTAAATCGCAAAATTTTTATATTAACTAAGTTAATTTTGTTGTTACCGAAAATAAATACGAAATTCTGTTTATTAAAACCTACAAAAAAATTAGAAGACTCTTTCAAAAACTAACCAACAAATAGGGTGCTCCATTAAGAAAATGCTAATTTTATGTCGAATCATTTTTAGATTCTACAGGAAAATATACACAAGATAACTCTTTTGCGTTTTTTTAATAATACTAACTATTTTGGCAGTTTTGGTATTTCAACTATAATTATTAAAAATTTATAAATGTTAACTTTTCCAATTAATATATTTATTTTATTATTTAATCATTTGCAAAGCAGTATTTGATTAACGTAGCACTAAACGCGAATGTAATATTTGCAATCTGACATTTTAATAAGCAAATATATACATTATATTAAGTATGTGTCATTGCAAAACTACAGAAAAAATATGCATACTGATGAATAAAATCTCTTTAAGGCAATATACGCAAGTTATTTACACTGATATTAACAGACTTGCAGACTAATTAATAGAACTTATATAGGAAATTGCTTGTATAATAATTTACGTTTAACCGCTAACTACATATTAATTTAAAGGTTATTGCTCTTTTGCAGTATTTTTATTTCTCACTCATGTAATAATTTAATAACAAGTGTAAATAAGATATTTAATTCGAAAACTATCTTTCTAGGTTTACTTTATTTAAATTTCATCATATACAGGGTGTTCGGCACATGAGTAGACATACGTAATTCTGAGATAGGTGGGGCCGTCTGCTATGCGGTCCAGCCAGATATTTTGACCTGGGTCCTAAGATTTTTTTTTAATTTTTATTTTTTTCCAAAATTTTCAGTTTTTAAATTTCAAACTGAAATAACTTTTTTAAAAATCATGAAACTGGCAACATTTTAAACTTATTTTAATCTAGACTAATACTAGAATCATACAAATTTAATAATTAAGGCCCATGAGCTACAAAGAATAATACGTGCCCTCAAACCACAAAAATGAGGTAAAAAATAATTTTAGGAGCCAACTTCACATTGCATTAAAAAAACTAGAAATGATCGAGTATTTTAATTAGTCAAAAACATATTCAATTCATGCCCTTTCGAACCATATGCTATAACTCCAATTTACTTTAAAACAGCAAGAGTTGTTTGTCAACTTTATCAAAAGTAGAATTTTGTAAAAAAATTACCAATTTGATAAAGTTGACAAATAACTCTTGCTGTTTTTAAGCAAATCGTGGTTATTGCAAATCGTTCAAAAGGGCATAAAAGTAATTAGAAATACTCGATCATTTCTAGCTTTTAATGCAATGCAAAGTTGGCTTGGAATTATATTTTACCTCTTTTTGTGGTTTGAGAGCCCGTTTATTTTTTGTAGCTGTCATAGGCCCCAATTATTAAATTTGAATCATTCTAGTATTAGTCTAGAATAAAATAAAATAAAAATATTGTTAGCGTCATAAGTTTTCAAAAAGTTATTTCAGTTTGAAAACTAAAAATTAAAAATTTGGAAAAAACAATAAAAATTCTTAGGGCCCAGGTCAAAATATCTTGGTGGACCTTATAGCAGACGGCCCCACCTATCTCAGATTTACGTATGTCTACTCATGTGCCGAACATCCTGTATTTATCTACTTTGCACAGTGTGTCCGAAATTCGGCCTACATGTATTGCTATCTCGTTTAGTATACAAGATACAGAAATGTTTAAATGGGAAAAGTTTTAGAAGATTTAATGCCGATTTTGACTGTGCGGTTAAATGTTTTTTTCGAAAACTTAAGTTGTGAAAATATTAGCAAAAAAGTGAACATCGTTAGTTTTAATTTTTGCTTGTGATTTATTTGTTTTAATTTTGAAATGTTTAAAACTATAACATTTTTTTTCTTCCATCGTCTTTTGTTTTCCATATACTAATCAAAACTTTCTATTTTTATATGGGGTCATCTTCAATTTTTCGATATTTAAATTGCTTTATGAATTTCCTTTTTAAAGATACCCCACTTGCCTAAAAATTTAAAAATATTTGATTTTTTTTAAAAATTACATTTGGCAACTCCCCGCCGGCCCTCCACCTCATGGATGCACGTTTTATTAATTTCCCTCATAAAGGTATAACATAAATGTGTATTTTGCACATAAACTTTTTATTAAGATAATATTTTAAAAAATATTATTTGTGCTTTAGTAAAAAAATTGACAAAACGAAATCTAAGCAATCTTTAAAAAAAAAAACAAATAATAGCAATTCAATAAAATGAAGTTGATAACTTATTGCCTACTTTTCAAAATTATAACCAAATTATTGCAAGTCCTTGAACCACTGCATCTGTTAGCGAAAAGTAGCTTTAGTTACAAATTAAAATTTATTTTTTTTAAGTTTTTTTTTTAGGGTCCAAAGACTGGCAATTATTTGGTTTTAATTTTTTTTCTCGAAAGCGAAGCAAGGAAAAAATATCAAGAGACAAAAAAGTTTTATTTTTAGTTATTTAATTAAAAAAAATAAAAATTGCAAAAAAAGTCAGTGTCGTACATTTTTTTTCACCATTATTTCCGATAAGGTGTCCCCTAAGACGCCACTAGACGTAATAATTTTTATTTAATTAACTCTAAATTAGGCCCTTTATATATACAGTATGTCCACGGAAAAGGTGTTGATGAGAAAAATCTTTTTTATTTTTGATTTTATCGAAAAAAGCTACTCTTGATAAAAAGTTTTGCTACTTCTAAGAGTAACATTGGAATAGAAACATTTAACATATTTTATACGCGGTGTTCAGAAAATTGAAAAAACTTAAAATGGTACAGGAGTAAAGTGCATTTATTTGAAAAGATATGGAAATAAGTTACTGGGAAAAGTTGTTCAAAATTAAAAGGTAGTTTTTAATACCAATTTTCGAAAAGATAGGCCTACTTTTATTTTTTGTGATTAAATTTATTTTAATATCAATTTAAATTTTTAATATCAAATTATTATCAAATTTTTAGCTGTTAAGTAAGCATTTAAAGCTGCCGATACTGCAGCTAATGAATTATAAAAGCGAAGTGTCAATAAATCTTGTCACTATCAACGCCTACTAGTACAAAAATTTGGAATTAGTTAATTGATAATAAAATTTTAATCACAAATAAATTAAAAGTGTTTTCGAAAATTGGTATTAAGACTACCTTTTACGTTTGAAAACTTTTTTGTAATTATTTTCATATTTTGCAAATAAATTTTTTTTTCCATTTTATGTTTTTCAATTTTCTGAACACCGCGTATAAAATATGTTAAATGTTTCTATCTCAATCTTACTTTAAGAAGTAACAACATTTTTTATCAGGAGTAGCTTTTTTTGATAAAATTAAAAATAAAAAGTTTTTCCTATTCAACACCTTTTCCGTGGACAACCAGTACGTTCATGGAAAAAGGGGTTAAATAGTAAAAAAACTTCTTTATTTTTAATTTTATCAAAAAAAGCTACTCTTAAAAAAAATTTGCTACTTCTTAGAGTAAGATTGCGATAAAAACATTTAACAATTTTTATACGAGGTGTTCAGAAAATTGAAAAAACTTTAAATGGTTCATATATATATATATATATATATATATATAATATATATATATATAATATATATATAATATAAATATATATATATACATATTTATATAATATAGATATTTAGGAACTCTTTGAGGGTGATTTCGGGGTTACAGGGGTTTTTGTGTTTAGTCCGTGAACTTTGATCACGTGTTGAAAACTATTATTTTGAAAGTTTAAAAACAATTATTGAAACTTCTTTTTTCATAGAAAAATTGCGCTGTCCTTTAAAGTTCAGATAGTTCAAGCATTTATTTGAGAAGATATGGAAATAAGTTACTAGGAAAAGTTGTACAAAAGTAAAAGATAGTTTCAATACATTTTTAAAAAAAATCGGCCTACTTTTATTAATTTGTGAGAAAATTATTTTAATATTAATTATCTAATTGAAATTAACAACTCATTATTGTACTAGTAGGCATTGATAGTGACAAGCTTTATTGACATTCGCTTTATAATTCATTAGAAGCAGTAACGTCAGCTTTATAATGCTTACTTAATAGCAAAACATTTGATAAAATTAATTTAAAATTTAAATTGATACAAATTAAATTTAATCAAAAATAAATAAAGTAGGCCGATTTAAAATTGGTATTAAGCTACTTTTTTTTAAACAACTTTCAACTAACTTATTTCCTATGTTCTTAAATAAATGCACTTTACTTGTACCATTTTAAGTGTTTCAATTTTCTGAACACCGCATATAAAATATGTTAAATATTTCATTCACTTACTCTAAAGTAAAATGTTTTATCAGATAGCTTTTTCGATAAAATCAAAACTAAAAAGTTTTTTTCAACACCTTTTCCGTAACATGTTGTAGTAAAACAGAAAAGCATCTATATTGACAAATATCATTGCCTTGTGTAGATATAAATATCTTACTATCTCATGAAATATACTATATATATATATATATATATATATATATATATATATATATATATATATATATATATATATATATATATATATATATATATATATATATATATATATATATATTATATATATATATATATATATATATATATATATATATATATATATATATATATATATATATATATATATATATATATATATAAGAAATAACACTGGCATATATCAAGAAAATCGGCTAGAGGGTATTTAGGATAATTAAAAACCTTTTTTTAAGTTTAACTAACACCCTGTAACTTAAAAACTATGCATTATTTGGCCATGCATTTTTCAAACACCCTATAGAAATTTAAATTTTTATAGCACTAAAATATGAACAAAATTGCTTCATTACAAAGTTTTTTTTTCTATATGAAGTCTGAAATTATGTTCCTCTAGTTTGACGTGAATCTCATTTGCATAAACTCCAAAAATAAGGTATTGCAATGCCCGGAGCTACCTCCACTGTTATTTTAATGTAATGAAACCTAAGTAACTTCAGCCAACAGGATATAACTTTAAATCAGCACAATTTCAAAGTTTATTTCGGGTATATTACTTAGACTAAATAACGCAAAAGGGGTTAGCTAGCTTCAGCTGAAGTCAAATCAAATTAAACCGAAACATACATTTATTATACGGTATCAGGCAAAATCGATCCAAAGGCTTATTGTGTTGAATTTAATCTATGTTTTATCAGAACCCGGTGCGGTGCGTGTTTGCTAAATGAATAAACCACCATTTCGGCACTGCAATCTGTTCCATTTGGGTTTCAATTAATAAAATCGCGATACACAATCTAAATCCATTAATACTGGATATCGGCAAAAATATTGGCCTATATTCGAATGAAAAGTAATAATAATTAGGTTTATTAGTGTGGGAGCTAAAAGGGTGAACAAAAAGTTATTATTAGCCGGTCCATTTAATTCTGTAAGGGACGTGTTTAATAACAAAATAATAGGTCAGATTGCGCGGTCGCATTGCAGCAACAACGTCATTAGTAACAACAAACAGGAATATTTAGGTTATTAATAGCCGCCTGCCACTGAAACAGCGCGTCTAGTATAGCCAACAAGTTTTAAAACTTGTTAGTTTAAAATAAAGCTCCTAAAAACATAAGCGATAGCTCATTTGATTCGAATAATGTCTAGAAAAAAGTATTTGAAGGATTTCCCAGCACGCAAAAAATTGCAAAAGTTATTAAAAAATTAAGTAAAAAAGGTTTGTCGTAACCCCGAAACTATAAATAATTAATCATTTTGAAAAAAGCTCCTTAAAGATAAATAAGTCCCAAACACCGGAATTATATCTACATTATTTATAATTTTAATTGAACACTGAAAATACAGATGCGCGCGTCGCCCCCCAAAGCGAGTGCGCCACATAAAGTAATTGTTTTTGAGTATTAAATATTAATTAAAAAATTAAAAAAGTGTATTATATAAACTTAAATAAATCAATTCCCGTTAAAAACAAGTTTGAAAGTTCATTTTTCAACAAGTAGGGCTATTGTTAATTCACAAAATGTTTTACGACCTCTGTCTTCATTAAAGACAATTAAAAGGTTTAAATAATTGCTCTATAAATTTTTCGCTTCCTGGAGCCCCTCTTATACTATACCCTTATTATACTTAATTGAATCATGTTATAAAAAAATTTAAAAGCCCTTTATTTTGTTATTTTTTTTATTGTATATTTTTTAATTAAAAATATTTGTATTTTTGTTATTTAAAAAATTATAATAAAAAAATAATAATATATATATATATATATATATATATATATATATATATATATATATATATATATATATATATATATATATATATATATCATACTAACTAAGCATAATTTATGACAATATACTTTCTCATCACAGAAATCGGTGCTTGTTGTCTCAGAATGATAGTTTCCTTGTAATTTTTCCTAATGAACAAATGAGAGAAATATTGTTCCTTTTTTGTTTCATTTTTTTTCTTTTTCTTAATTTATATTATTAAAACAAGTCGAATAATGATAATCAAACTAAAACTAACAATATATCTCACAAAAAATACTAAATTGCCATGGTTTTTTGTTAAAATTCTAGTAATTAAATTATAAAAATGTGGATGGAGAGAAAGTAATTTTGGTTGCATACTTTTGAATAGTATCGATTCAGATTGACTTTTTGAAAGAACCCATTGGTTGGCACCACTGGGAGCTGACAGGTGACAGATGTCGCTCAGTGATGCCAGTCAGGGAGTTTAACAAAAAAGTTCTTTGACGTTTTTTTTCCAGCCATGTAACTATTAAAGAAAATCGCTAAAACAAGATTTTCCCCATGTAATTAGATTTTTTAAGTTAAAAATTAAGTAAAACAAAATCTTTAGTCTGACTTTTGAGTATGATGTTTCTGCCATTTTCTGATTTGAATCTCCTGTTTAATTAAGAAATTCGCATTGGTAAGATAACTTTAGATAACATATTTTAGGGATAATTTGTAAAACCTAAAATTGTTTTTGCAGATGTCCTGAGGAAGGGAACAAACTGTTCTTGAAAGCTTGACAAACTCAATAAAGAATTCATCTTTAAAATTGGCCATTCATTTTATGACTGCACCCCAATAACCTCCTGGTTTTGAATATTTTTTCTTAACTAGTCAGTCACGACTACTCCCACCTTTATAATATATATATATATATATATATATATATATATATATATATATATATAAATATATAAATATATAAAATATATTATATATATAAATATATATATATATATATATATATATATTATATATATATATAATATATATATATATATATATATATATATATATATATATATATATATATATATATATATATATATATATATATATATATATATATATATATATATATATATATATATATATATATATATATATATATATATATATATATATATATATATATATATATATACGCCTTACAGCGATCTCTAAAAAATGGCATGAAAATGCAATGATTACAGGTTTCGGTACTTGGACATCGTTGCCAGAACTGGGAAAAATGGGATAACCATTTAAAAACTCTGCACCCATTAAAGCATTATACAAGCCGTCATTCCCTGTCTTAGCAATAAATAAAAAAGAAACTTTGCAACTTAAACTAACCGAAAGTATTTTCAATTTACCACAGCAATGAACATTAAACATCTACTGCAACTACCACATCTTTCAATTTATCCCTCTCTCGTTTCATTTAACCTAAAACCGCAACAGGGATTCGAAACACAAAGGATATCAAAAACCTCAAACAACAAACAGATTATCACCGAAACGTAGGTACTCTAGAGAAGTTTAGAGCAAGCCAACTTTTATTGCGGTAAAACGACTAAAAAAAACAAGTATTTTGGTTAATGGACACTAGCTGGAGATAATAAAATTTCCGTTCATATATTTTACCTTAAAATGCATGTTAAAAGTTGTAGAATAAAAGTACTTAATTTCCAAGAAAAACTATACGGATGGAGATAGGAGAGAGTTATAATACCAAAATTATCTGAGTCTTTCAGACAATTTTGGATAACTGCCCAAATGTTCCACTGATAAACACTGTCTGTTTAAAAAAGGTAATTTTAATTTAAATAACCTAATCTACCCAAAAAGATGTTTTTCTTATACTATTAATAAGTTTGGTATTTTTAATCAAAAATAATAAGACTAATAAAATAAATAATAAAAGCGTTTTTTTTCATATTTGGAAATATTTTTACTAACAATAAAATATTATTAGTTTCCAATATAAATGCTTTTTAAATTTTTCGTTATTACTATTTAAAGCTTTCCAAATAAATTCAACAATATAACAGAAAATAAATATATCAAATTGAAATTAAATGGAATATAATTACTAAAATATTGAAATGCGTTTAATTTAAATCAATTTCACGTTGTTACGTTAACATCGACCTTCAAATCAATGGGCTTTAATCATACTTTTGTTTATTTTAAAACAAATGGCTAATATAAATTTTTATTTTAAATCTAAATTAAAAAAATGTTTCAATTATTTATTACAAAACACTGTCTTGATCCATTGCATAATTGTCATAAAGGTAAAATATACTGAAGCTTACTTGTCAGTGTTGCCAACTAAACTTAACATTTTTTTCTCCGAAATGTCAGAAATTACTTACAACTTTTAAACCCTTAAATTGAAGTAAATTAAAAAACATCATAAAATAAGTTAGATGAAAAAAATATTATTTTTATGTTGCGTTTCATGACAGATGAGTTTCTTACAGGAAAAAACCCTTATGCAGCCGTATGGCACAACAAATACAAGATATGATTTACAGGCGTTTCAAAATGTTTGCGCATGACGTCACCAAGAGAGTTGCCTTTATTAAGAGTGCATTTACGCTACACCTTAGGGGTCTGGCGAAAGGACGCAGAGACGGTGGGCGGAGACAAAACTCCCACTACCACAATTTTCGTATAGCCGCATTAAGAATATTATATTTTATTTAGGTTCTTCCAAATTCGGTGTATCGATGCGATGTTGTTTCCGATTGCAAGCCTACAGGAGATAACGTTTTTCGGTAACTATTTTTTACTTAAATGACATAAATTATACACCATTTTAAAGGTAAGAAAATAATCTATGCCTCTGCTGTGACGGATTTTTGAAATATGAGTCGAGTTAAGAGAAAATAGTATCTGAACATAACCGATTTTAGGGTGACTTTCACTCAAGGAAATATTAAAAACTAAATACAAATTTAAAAAACTATTACAGCAGAAGCTAGATTTAAGTGTTGGCTTTCATATGGTTTTTGAAAATTATCGATAACTTATACCGTTTTTGAGATAAACATTATGCCCCGAACCCCAAATTCGATCCAATTTTCGCGGCGCGAATGGACTCTTAAATTTAAATGCAATTTGTTAGGCAATTTTTGTAAGTTAGCAAAAAACATATTTAACCCCAAAAGACAAATTTAATAATATAAAATACCATTCATTTAAAATATATACTCCCACACAAAATTAAGGCATAAATAAAAATTCTGCAATGATTTAAGACTAACATCCCTTAAAAAAGGAAAATTCAAAACTAATAATGTTAAAAACTGTTATAGCTGCATTTCAGTTTGTCACACAGCAAAATTTAAATATTATTGAATTTAAAAATAAAATACTAACAAAAAAATTTGTTCCCGATGTCCAATTAGTATATTCTTGCACACTTTATATTCAACTCAGGTTTACGTCATGAAAAAATTTACCCAAAGTTGATAAAATCTAAAAAGACAAAATAAAGCAGAATAAGCAAGCAGCGAAATACCTCTGCGTTGCTACGTGTATATGTTAACAAGAAATCAATTTAAATAAGAGTATTCAACAGCGTTCGTTAAGGTAGCAATTGATTTTATGCATGCTATTTACCTTAACAAACACATAGCTGTTTATAATTTTCTTGTTAGCACTAAAACCCGTGTTTAACGAGTTATGTTTCGCGGCAAATTAAAATAATTTTACAGTTTTTATGATGCAGAAAATTGATTTATGAAACAAATCGGTTTCCGATGCTTAAAGTATCTCATTTATTGTGAGTATTTATAGAGAATGCGTCCGACACAATTTTATTTATGATATTTTAAAAGTGCGGTCAAATGATTGAAGATTACCAAGTCGAACAAATAATAATAACGTAGACTTACATCTCGAACAAACTTTTCTTTGATATCTACAGAAAATCTATATTTATCAACATCACAATACGACTATTAGTCTATTTTATACACAGAAATTTGCAACATACAATACATATAGTGCAATTGCTTACAAAACTTGAAACTGAAAATTTTCCCATTTATTTTTTAATGTCAAAGATAAAACACCATCACAAAATTTGCAGTTTATAAATTACTTGGAATGGAATAGCTTATACATATGTAGGCCAGGCAGAAATAATTTTGAATAATGAGTTTAAGGAACATAAATCCTTATATAAAAAAATATTAATTCAAAAGAAAATAGATATTCAATAAATAAGTAAAATTTTTAAATTATTAATCCTTTTGCAATCGAAAGAAACTGGATATCAAAAATTTTTTAAAGTTCGTCAGTGACAAACAAACGGATGTAGGCAAGGGGTACCATGTAAAATGATAAAAACAAAATAGGAAGGAAAGACAATAGATTTTTTTCTTTCGTGAGTTGCCACTATGTAAACAATTTTCTATAAAGTTTCGGCAAAACTCGACCAACATTCGCTGCTCTTCGTTCAATACTATCCAAACTGAAAACATTAATAGTAGTAGAAGCCTAACAAAAATAAAGACAAAAATAGAGGAAAATTTGTGGTTAGAAAATATATAGTCAACAAAAAATTTTTCTAGGTATAATTGTGTCACTTTTTTCGTGATTGTTATTTTAATTTTTTTATTAATCAGAAACGGATTGCTTATTTGAGGTTTTGTTGACTAAGAGGAGGAAGTAGAGCGGCAATATGAATCCATGTTCAAAAACGATTACTAAGAAGTAATCTTGGCCCATTTGTCTGAGAGAAAGCGTAGTACAAAATTATCTTGAGCTAAAAAAAATGATCCCCAAATTTAAAATAAATAAAGCTATAATAGGTTTAGACCCTAAATAAGTGCCGTACACAAAACTGCGCAAAAGAAATATCCAACTACGAAATATCAAACGTGAAAAATAGAAAGGACAAGGTGCGAGTGAGAACCAAGGAAGTTTAAAGGTGTATGGAAGCCCAATGCTATGGCCCATTCGATCAAAAAATGTCCAGCCCAGTATGAAAATAACTGTCAGAGTTGGCCCCGCCGATTCTGCGCAATAACAAAATTCCACGAAATAATTTAATGTGTTCCCTACTTACACACTGATAAATCAGTGTGTAGTTAGGCAACACATTATACTTTTCTGAGAGCTGTAATGGTCTTAGGTTGTCTAAGGTTTTTGGTGCAAGGGCGAGGGCGACGCATATGAAAATATACCCGCGCTGTATCGTCAACCGTCGTCGTCTCATCATTCGTCATTTTCGTTGTGGTTTGTGCCCTTTGCGCCGATTGTTTTGCTTTGTGTGAGTACCTATATTTTGTGGTTGCAGAAGTTTTTTGGATTGATAAAAACCTTCTATTTTTCGTGAAGTTTATTGTTTGTTACTAATAATATCGTAACAAAATAATTAGAGGTTGTATGGTTTTGTCTTGCAAATCCAAGGGTAACATACCCGGCATTTTTTACTTTAGGTAAGTATTTCTTATATTTAAATTAGGTGCTTCTTATGAGACGTAACGTTAGGTAACCGAAAAAATAATAACATATCAATTATGAATAATAAAACAATGAAAATAGTGAGAAAAGTAAGGCAATCTTAACTATCTTTTAGATGATTTCCACAATGTTTGTGTATTTCTGTGGATTATTAAAAAGAAATAAGGTTAACATTTAGGTACTTTTATTTCATTTAATAATTTATACATTCTTTTAAAGGATCTAAATTATTAATTACCTGGCAGACCAGGCAAATTTTAATATGTACGTCCCTCTGATTGAATGAAAGAAAATACAATTTTATGCTAAAGTTCCTTTTTGCTTTTTCTGTATTTGTTTAAGAAGAAATTCGATTTTTGGTTTCTTAAACTTACATTATCAACTTTTTAAGCTCGACATACTGTAGACATTAACGGATACTGTTACAATGGATACCTAGGTACCAAAGGTTACTAAACATTTTTAACCACTGCTATTCTGTCTCATGAATGTTTGTTATTAGTGAAAAGTATATGCCTAAAAAGTAGTTATAAAAATTTTCACTTTTTAATGTACAACCACAATCTTAGGATTAGATTAAACTCATTTACCCTATCTTGCCCTTCTTTTATCACAAAATTGGTGATAAGTACATGAAACTATCATATAATGTTTGAAATTTATTTTAAAAAATCTCGTTTTTATTTATTTACAAAGATTTTTGGTAAAAATACAAAACTCACAAAAATATCGACCATTTAAATAGAAGGCTTCTTTCCATATTATATCAGATGATATAAAATCCAATATTACACAATAATTTTAAATATTCTATGGTAGTATCGTTTAATAACAAACAATTTTGTGCAAAAAATAAAAAAAAAACAGTGAATGCTTGAATTTGACATTTGATGATGTCAACTTTATAGATAGTAACAAAGAATTATGGAAGTCCGGCTGACCTACTATTCATTGCGCAAACTCCGCGGGGCCAACCCCCCGCTGCCCTGCACGCCTGGACAATTTTGTTCTACAGTATTGGGCTTCCATACACCTTTAAACTTCCTTGGTGAGAACCCATAGGCAAATATTACAATAGAGAAGGAGCAAAAGTCAGAAAGACCCAAAAAGGTCTTCGTTTTCTAGATCGGCAACTGCGAAAACTGTCAGAAAGACTTTATAGTGCCACATAGAAATAAAAAGAATAATTTTGAAAAAATTTTCTTTCTATCAGTTACATAGTTTCGCTGCATTTTTCTTTTAAGAAGCAAAAATTAGCAAATTTTAGTCTACACCATAGAAATGAGCAACTCATTTGCACTAAATAAACAATGGTGTAATAATCAACATAGTATTTTGCAAACTCAGAAATGTTTAAGAAAATACTGCCAAAAGCTAAATAATAAAGACAAGAAAACCTAGTTTGTAGCTTAATAGAAAATTGCTGCTTTATCGACAAAGACAGTTACGACACACGGATAAGCAGATTGTACAAAGAACTTTTTAATTAAAGTTGGCAAAATTGCAAAAAGGTAATCGTATACAACACCAAAAGGATAAGCAAAGTGTTGGTTAGTAGTTTTAAAAACTATAAAAACAAAATTGGTGGTGTGTAATAGTGTCTCGCGATTTTTAGAGCAAAAACAGTTTATATAAAAAAACTATGTTATTTTATTAAACTGTAACACATCGAATTCATTGTAGTTTAACAGAGCACCAAGCTAAATGAATTATTTTTCCGCGTATATAGGATGAACAAGGTTTTTAATGACAAATTGTAACAGCCAACTAAAAACCTTTTTTATCGAAAGAACTTTCTTTAAATTATGTCGGCAAGCAGAGATATTCAATGGATTGTTTAGGTTTATTTTCAAAAACATTCTATAGCTGCCCTAATATCAATAAATTAACTAGGAGAAATACATGCAAGGAATAATACAATTTTTATCAAATTGTAGCTTGCAAATTTCAATTTTATATTTTTGTGTTTAGCTGCTTTTGCGCACCCTTGACTACGATTGCGATATTGACCAGTTGTAAATTATCAGGGATCGACCGATACCGATATCGGTATATCGGCCTTCTGGGCCGATACCGAAGGCCTTTATGTAAAGTGCATTATCAGCATAACCGGCCTAATAAAAATATTAATAATAGTCATTTTAAATGATAAGGATTTTTTAAAGAACTTAATACAAAATTACCAAACAAAATACTACATAAGAATATTTTTAATAAAAATACAAAAAACAATTAAAATGGTAAAAGCTTAACCTAAAAAAAAATAAACAGTTATATTTAATATTTAATGTTTACTTGTTGTAAGTTATGATGCAACATGCGATTTCATATGTTCTCAGCTGAAGAGAATAGCTGTTCACTAGCCATACTTCTTGGTGGAGGTGCTAAATATTTTACTGCAAATTACATAAAATTAGAAAAATGTCTTTTTTATTTGTCCACCAAGTAAAAGGATGTTTATTTTTTGATAATTTGGCTAATTCAATGTACATTTTATGTTTCTCTTGAATTTTATTAATTAAATCATTGGCTTCTCATGGTATGGCGATTTACTTCCGGCGTACTGGTAAATTTCTAAAGGTATTCCATAATAAACTTCGAGGAATCAAGTCAGGAATATTGTCTTTGTTTACTTCTTTGATTTGTTAGCAATTTTTGCTAGAGGAGCATCATCATCGTCACTCACATCGTAGCTATTTACTTTCTACCAAGTTTGTTGTATTGGGATATTGTATTCATTTTTTAAATATGTACAGGTTTTTTTGCGATAAAGCCATGTCAAAAAAAACATGTTTTAAACCTTGAATCCAATAAAGAGGCTTAAAATAGATTTCTATCAGTAAAGTAGTCCTTGCACCTTTTATTTAAAGAATTTTTAAGCTCACTTTTAGTAGTCTGTGTGTCTTAAGTAATGGTATTACTTCTGATTTGTTTTTACTAAAAAACTTGGTAATCTTTTGAAAGGGTTTTAATAGATTTAGTAAGTGTTTTGCCAGTTTCCACTGGTGTCATATCTTTTAAAATTGGATCATCTATAATAAATATATTTAAAGCATTTTTCGTTCTACCAAGCGTTCCAACATATAAAAACTTGAGTCCCATCTTGTAGGTACATTCTAAACTAAAGATTTTTCCGCCATATTAAATCCCTTAAATATTCTTCACTCTATCACAAAGGGAGTGACTAAAATGAGTTGCTATAGGCCTCGTTTTTACCAATAATTCTATGTATCGGCCATGCTTAAATCGGTATCGGCCACAAAAAATCATATCGGTCGATCCCTATAAATTATATTCTTTTTTCTTACGGGACGATGTCCAGAATACATTTACCGACGTAACTACGTAATATAATGATAACAGATCGTGTTTAAATCCCCTATGTCCATATTATTCGGCTTTATTACCTGCTATCTCTTCGCATTAATTCCGATAGAATTTACCCGGTCTACCAATCCTGCTAATTACGCTTTCGAACTCGATAATCGAGCAATCTGATTATATCTCGCAGCAGGAAAAGAGGCTCCTGCTATGGCTTAATACGTGAGCAATTCCACTTCGGCAATATTAAATTACTGTTCGAATGGGTCAAAGGAGGCATTTCTCCTTGTTAGAAATGATATTATACAGAGACGACTTAATCAGCAATTTCTGACTAGACCGGTTAAAGTGATCAAGATTCGAACATTAGACAGAGAAAGAGATACACAGATCCGATGTCCTATCCATCATAGTTCATTTTATCGACTGTCGCAACTACAGCTCAGCTATTAAAGTGTATTTATTCATATTTAAACCAGGAAAAAACTAGTCATAAAATTTTCGGTAGCTGACACGCGTCTTTATTTACACAACTAAACTTTTAATACCGCCGGAATTACAGTGACGGCCATTAAATCTTGGGCAAAAAATGGTCATATTTTTACTACTCTGCCAATTTTTGTAAATCGCTCTAAATTACCTTGTTTTTACTTTAATTACTATAAATAAAGCAAAAGGTAAAAAAAATATTTATATTTTATAAAAACTAACAAATTAATAAAGTAATTAAAAATTTAATAAATTCAAACAAACCTAATTGTAAGTATCCTTCCAAACAAATTTAGTATTTTATTGCGGCCCCGTTTTTTTCTAAGACAGAGTTTAGCCTACCAGGCACCGAATGGACCAAAGCCCGGGCGTAGTCCGGATTTCAAAATTTTATTTTTAAGTTCGTTTACATCTTGCGGCCTAAACTCATTTTCCCCATGTTTTTTAAACTAATAAGTCCCAAACATTTTCCATAACATTTAAATCCGGACTACGTGCGGGCCACGGTAAGTCCTGATACGCTCGCTGCTCTTCCATACATTCATCGACTTGCCGGTTTGTTCCTGTTTCGTCAATTCGTGATTCGTCACCTGACCCGAAAATTCTTGTTTCGTCACCTACACCTCTTTTGGCCGCTTCGCAGGTAACTATTTATTCCGCATTCGTCACCTGGAACCACTACCGTCATAGAAATCCGTAAAAATCTATTATTTAGTAAAAATTATTTTCAAAATACCGTTTGGCCACCTTCCTTTACACTTCATCCAGGCTTAGGACTTTGTACTTTGGCGTGTTTAAAAGTTAATATCTTTCTTCCGGATTCGTCATATTATTATAAGGACAACTATTTACAGGGTTTAATTTGCCGTCATGGCTTCGTCAAATATGTACATGTTATTTTCCCAACTTTATTCGTATTTAACGACGTAAGTCAATCTTGATAAAGTATCCTCTAAACTTAAACGATTTTCAAGAAAACCTTGAATGATATTCTTAGTTCTTGCATCCAAATTACAATATTTCTTCGCCCTTTTTGGTGCTCACATGAGTATATCTTCTTTTTGTATAATAATCTCATTATAATTTGAGTCTTCTTGAAGAACCTTTAATAATTCGTATATATTAGGATGACTTTTGCCAATGATTTTATTTAATCTACTGTGTCAACCTTCTACTGCATTTGTGGTACGATGTCTGTTATTATAACATATCCAGTGTCTGTCGGCGTCTAACCAGGTCTCAACAAAATAATCATTAAATATTATAACTTTTTCACTTTCTGGAGAAAAATCCATAATCTTAAGCCATCCTTCGTCTGTCCAATCCGGAGGTAAATGTGCCAAAGCAGCACACATTCTTATATGCTTTCGAATACTTTCATCTTCTCTGTATTCAGTTGTAAGTCCCAGTTCTTGAACTTTTCGCCAGATGGATTGGTTGAAGTGAAAGTTGCATCCTTTAATTTCCACACCTGCGAAAACTCTCTGCATTCCATTTATAGCGGCCTTCTCAAAATCGACATGGAATTCCACTGGGCTGAACGCTGGTATTTTTTCTTTTAATATTGTGAAAAACTCCACGTACGTCACTTCTTTTCTGTTTGGTAAAAGAGCATAAATCACTGGCATAACGCAAGTTTTTTTTCTTCTGTACTGCCGAAGTCCATATGAATAGTATATAATTGTTCAAATATGGAAGGACAACTCTTGAATGTTCCGTCTTCAAAAAATATTTTACCATCTTCTAGTATGCGGCTACTTTTGTTACAAAATATTAATATTCTATCGTCCGATTTATTGTCGAATAAAAGGAAATTTCCATAGTTTTCTGGAATGATCACATCTTTGCGGTGTTTAGGCAAACTGTTAATTCCAAGAGAAGTATGTCTTGCTTTATACAACTGCTGCTTCACTGAAGAAAATCTGGGAATTTGAGTTACAAAATCAAGTTCTTGATATATTTGGGTTACTGGTAAAAGTTCTTCACGGGATCTTTTCTTGGCATTGAACAAGGTTGTTTCCACTTCGTTTTTTGCAATGTCCGGTGCACATATGGAATGTTCTTTACTCCTCAACACTGTTGTAGTATTTTTGTCGGTCGTTACACTTCCAACACATTTTCGGTTCACACAAGTCCAAAAGATGTCACTATTTTGATAAATTTTCCTTTGGTGAAATTTATAACCTAAATAAAGCACCACTGGTTTTCCTCTCTTTGATTTAATAACTTTTATTTCCATGTTTTCGGCTTAAAAAGTTAAGTAATTTTTGTTTAGTTAAAGGAACCCAAAAGTAATGTTGCTTAGTACGAATCTTAACCCAAACTAAACCTTAAATGCGTAATTTCCTGAAATGGCCTATAAGCCCCTTGGACAGGTACACGGGACCCTCGGTTACCTAGGTGCGTAGGTAGTATTTAACGAAAGGTGACGAAACAAGAACACTTTAAACACGGTTTTTTTGCAGTTGACCAAACAAGAATTAAATAGGGCATAACAGGTAAAATTTGCCTAGGTGACGAAACACGAATTGACGAAACAAGAAAACACTGACTTGCCGGGCCGTATAAACGTGACACTTATCTTGATGAAAGATAAAAATTTCTGTTTGGATATCTATCCAGTATAGAAGGAAGCATGATATTCTGTAGTAGATCTTTATATACCTCCGCAGTGAACCTTCATTCGATAAAATAACATACAGCAAGACCTTGTGCACTCAGCCACCCCCAAACATTTACCTCACCCACTACTTCTGTCCTTTTGGGTATATTTTTAATCACATTGTCTTCCTTAAGGCCTGCATACCTTAAGTATCCCATTGTAGCACGACTGAAACACTTTTTCATCGGTAAATATTATATTTTCGCAAAAAATCGAAGGTTTCAAGTAAAATTGTAGAGCAAATCCAATGCGTTGTTCTTTATTTGCATTACTTAAAAACGGTTTTAAAATTTTTTTTAAATTAAAAATTAATAAAAAATTTTTTAAAAAATTTTTCGGGTTTTTTTTTGAAAAGGAAATAAGGTCTTAAAAATTTTAAAATTGGTAAAATTTTTTTAAAAGTTTTTTTTCAAATTTTTCCCCAAAAAAAATTTTTAAAAATTTTTCCTTTTTTTAAAAATTTTTCAAAAATTTTGTTTCCCCAAATGTTTTAAAAAAAAACTTTTTTTTTCTTTTCCTTTTTTTTAAAAAATAAACATATTTTAATTTTTTTTCATTTTGCAATTTTTTTTTAATAAAATAAATTTTTACATTTTTATTTATTTAAAATTTTTTTCCCACGACAATCCTTTTTTAAAAAGGTTCCACAAGGGGAAAAATTTTAAAAAATTCCCTTTCCTTTTAAAGAGAAAAAAATTTCAATTTTTTTTTAAAAACCTTTGAAACTTGAATTTTTAAAAAATTTTAAAATAAAAAATACTGTTTTTTTTTTTTTAAATTAAATCTTTTTAAAAGGAAAAATTTAAAAAAAAAATTTTTTTTTTGGAAATGCTTTAAAGGAATTTTTTTTTCAATAATAAATTTAATATTTTTTTTTAAAACTTTTTGAAGCCAAAAGGGTATTGGGACCTGTACAGATTGTTTACTTAAAATATTTTATGGGTTTTTTTGATACCGGAGACTTGACTCGTTTGTTTGTTAGTTTAAATATAAATAAATACACTTTACGCTATTTATTAATATATTTAATTGGCTTATTAACGAATTTATTAATCATTAATTCGTATTTTTGTTAAAAAGTGTATTGCCCGGTAATACAAGAATATGTAACTGTTAGTAAACTAATTATAAATAATTATTGAACTACAACTACAATAGCCATTAAAAATTACTTTTTAAAGGTAATACAGAACACGCAATGTTTTTTTCAAACAAAAAAGCCGCAGGGTTATAAATACTCCGCATACATAACCCGATTAATAATACTTCAAGAATTTCAAACGCTTCCATATTGCTTTTCGTTCATATTCCAATGGAAAATTTAGAAATTGTAAAGGGAAAATGCCCACTGGTCGGAAATAACGTATTTTGTCTTCTCTGCGGTACAGAGTGTAGGACAAAAATATAATAAAAGGAATAATAGGATTTTCTTTGTTGGGAATTTTCCGTGAAAAGATAGAGCTGACTAAAATGTTTGTTTGTCCTGATAATAGTATCGGATATTTTGCGCCAACGAAGAAAATATATTTTGGGTGGTAGGTTCTATTTTATAGGTACTGCATAAGTTATTACTTAGCAACCTTTTTAAAATGTGGTGTTTTTTAAGGATATAAATTACTTTACCTTTAAACTTATTTTAAGTTTGTTTTTTTTGAACAGCATTAATGTTTCTCCTTTACAGAATATACCGATAAAAGAAAAAAATATATAAAGTATAACTTGGTATTAAGAAATTACTTTTCCTTTGAAATTATAAGTTGGCTTCTTTTGAACAACAGACTATTTCAGTAATTAATGAAGGGTCATTCAATAGGGGAGCTGTGAGGAATACATGATAAAATTCCTTTTTTTATTTCGCATAAAAAATTATGGTCAAGGTTATAACTAAGTTTAAAAACTAAGCCTTTGAAATTTAAAATTAAAGAAATTATTTAAATTTTTCTTTATGAAAAAAAAATTATAAGGTAGTACTGTCATGTAAAATGAAAAAATAAAAAACAGACATTAAACAGAGAGTATTAAAAAAAATCATTAAAAAAAGATAAATCACAGCCCTGGCCATAATTTTTTAGGTAACCCATTGGCGATACTTTTACTTACATATTATATCTAATAAAAAAAGTTTTTATCCGGTTGGAGGAGGGGAGAGGATCGCCTGTAATTCGGATCCCGTACTACAAAAAATAGTGCAAAAATCCACCAAATTATCTTCTTAAATAGCATCCAATTACTAAAAGCGCATTGGAGTGCGGCACTAAGTTCACGGGATACTCGGGCCTACTTTTGTAAAAAAAAAATTAAATAATCCGTTTTAAAAATATTTTGTATTTTATTTTCGTTTATATTAAGTAGCTCATCCCAGGCCAATAGTTTTTAAGGATAAGATCTTGATCATCCTGTATATTTAAAAAGCATTAACTTTAACTTGGTTTATCTTTTAATGCTTACAAACCCTGAGTTAAGAACGCTATAATAAAATTAAAATAATAAAATTTAATTAAAAATTTAAACCGTAAAATAAAATAAAATAAACACTAAGTGAAAAATGTGTGGAAGTCGGTGTAAAAATTAACAAAAATATAATTTATTTATGAAATTTAAATTGAAAAAGCTCCCAGCTAATCCCAGACCCAAATTAAACATAAATATTACAAAATGGGGCCGATTTCTGCATATTCACAAAAATGTTATATAAATTGTTAAGCTGGATTAACATCAACGGTGCAGATAAACTACAGTTAATTTATTGATATTAAGTTATTTATTTTTATTTAAAAAGTTTAGGACAAACATCACCATAAATATATGGTAAAGAAGCTTTCTAGATTTCTTTTAAGAGTGGGGTTATTAATAAAGCGAATGGTTCTTCAAGGAATCGAGAACGCCAAGAGTTTGATAAATAGATAAGAGCTATAAAAAATACTATTTACTAGATTATTAGTACATTATTCTAAGAAGGATCTGATTTGGAATAAATACAGAGTGTACCGATAGGAAAAGGCTTTTGGCTTAAAAGGAAAATTCGAGCTATCAGAGAGCTGCTGTGTACTATGGATATAATGTGTCTAAGCAAATTAAGGTCATTTTTAATGTTAGCTTATAAGGTTTAACTATTATAATATATAGTTTTGCAGCACTTAGCTCTGGGGTTCTAAGTGGGAGATAAGAAATGGAACACTTTTTCGCGACTTACTGATCGTGTTCTTAAGGCAATAATCTTGACAAGACTTTTAGTGCCTCAATGGCAATTGTAAGGTCTAAAAATAAGTTGGTACCAGTACTGAGGTCTAGGATCTACCTAGTGTTAATTTGGTAAAAGTTGATAATAAGGTCTTTATTGATCGAGTATTTTTAAGGCTATGAAATTATGAGTCAATAACGCCTGTTCATGTACGCGTTATATATTATGTACATGATTTTATGTACGATTGCGATTGGATTATATGTAGTTAAAATTTAAAAAAAGTGAAGAAATAAAAATTTGGGTATACCTGTATAGGGTTTTACCTCCAGATGTAATCAAGAAGTTGCCATAGCAGTTGCTATAAGATGTAGAAGTTTATTTTTAAAACATTTCAAATAAGTTGACATCAAAAGTTTCTGAAAAAAGCGAAAATCAATAAAAGAAATCCCGAACGAAAATTGCATCGAAAGCCAAAATGAAAACCTCAGAAGTCTTAGAAGAAATAAAGACGGCTCCGGCAGCGGTTAAGGACTCCTTACTTTCTGCGAAGTCAAGAACGTTGCACGAAGAGGCATACAAAGCGTACAGACAGAGTGTAATGCAGAAGACCGATGAAGACGGAATCTTACCTTACTTTAGCACCAACCTTTCAAAGTATAAAAGTTCGTCGTTATGGAGTAAATACTCAACGCTGCGATCGACAATTAACCTTCGAAAAGAAATTGTTAAACAAAATGTTTTAACTAGTGTCCAACCGAGTTCGAATCTTCGGCACCGAAACTTATTTAGACATTAATAAAAAAAAAATAAGAGAATTAGTAACAAAAATAGTTATTTATTTATGTCGTTTTACTACAGCACTTTAACATTAACATGCTAAAGAAATGCTCCTGTTAAAAAATCTTTGTTAAAAATGTAAACACGAACACCGAGTTTCGTCGCGGCCGAACTTTCAAGCGGTTTCTGGTTGAAACCGAAACTGTCACCAAAAATAGATTTTTTGGCCGAAACCTCGGTCAGTCTCTACTTTTGACTTGATCACTTCATGTTAAGAAAACTTGTGTTATTTTAAATAAAACACACTTTCCGTTTAAGAAAATGTTCACTAAATCATGATATTATGGAATATAGATATCAGCGTATCTTTTCTGTTAGCGTGATCCTAGGCCATTAGAGCCGTGTAAGACAGAAGTATCGAGCCATCGCGTTTGATGAGTTGCAATTCGAAATCTGCCGAGGGTCGTAAAATGGCTTTGCAACGATTGCCCCGAGAAACGGCTCGATTTATTGGCTATAAATAAGTCATAAAAAGGCCACCAGCTTTGTGCGCCTCTCACTGTTAACTTAACACCAACGTCTTGAATCGGCGAAGTAGGAAATAGAAATAGTTTTGTAAGTAGGCCATATACAGGACATATTAATAAAATGGAATATATCAACCCGGGTGTCCCTAATTTTTCAAAAAGAAACACATTTTTACTACGAGGAGCACTACTTATATTTTAGGGCTTGGCAAAAATGCGTGTTCTCAGGTGCCATCTACAAAGTTTGTCGTTTTTCTTTATCTTCTTTAGAACTTTGTCACTCACTTAAAAATTATGTATCAGGAAAAAAATGGAATTAAAACGGTAACAATTTCCGTGCAATAATTTATCATACCAAAAACACTTCTATTTTAATAAGTTCAGGTTGGGTTTACTAGCCTGAAAAGTTTTGCGCAAGGATAAATATGTTAAAGACGGACCTCAGAATTTGTCTGAAGAACCCCGCACAAAACATATGCAAATTAAACACCGATCAATTTTTGTGAAACTTCGTATTTTTATAGCTCTTCTTATGCTGATCAAAAGTCTCAATAGGCACGAAGCCCAAAAACCCCCCAACACCTCCAGAGCTGCCCCCAAAGGTTGGGGGGCTCTATTTGACAGATTTTCCGTGGATTGCCTTACGGAAATATTTTACAACCGTTGTCAAATCTACAGCCCTTACACAGGGTAGGCTTAGGTCCTGTCATTTCTAAAGCAGCAAAATTATCCCCCACCTCACTCCTCATAGCTCGTCGTGTGACTTTTCCCCGTTTACCAATTCTGAAAGCATTTGATACTGAATTCCATATCAGAGCCGACCAAATGATCACACCTAATACTGTTCGACTCCGAAGAATGTACCTTCCACCTCTAACAACATAGCTTCCTGAGCGATTACTAGTAATATCCTTCGAAATATATGGATCGCTTTTAATTAAATAAAACAACAAAGCAGGAGGGAGAATTTTAGGAACTTGTGCGTATGTTGCAGGCATACTTTGGTATTTAGGTTTTGCGCGTGATCAAAAACATGTACATTATCCTCCTACAAACCTTCTGCGAAAAACGCTCAGGTTTAAAACCAGGGAAACTAGAAATACCAGGTTTAGTAGTTTTTCTAGTGCTTTGAAAATGGCAGGACTAAGCCTAGTTACTGTGTAAGAGTTGTAGGTTTGACCACAGTGGTAAACTATTTCCGTTAGGCAATCCACGAAAAATCTGTCAAATGCAGCCCCCCACCTTTAGGGGCAGTTTTGGAGAGGTTGGGGGGTTTTCAGGCTTCCTGCCCATTGAGACTTTTTATTAGCATTACAAGAGCTATCAAAATACTAAGTTTTAAAAAAAGTTGACCGGTGTTCAATTTCCTCATATTTTGTGCGGGGTTCTTTGAAACTTTCGAGAAAAAATTAAAAAGTGTTTTTTGTTGTCTATGCTGAATTTTAAACTACTGTAAAGCCCGTTAAAAGAGAGTAAAATATATAAAATATAAAATAAATATAGTGCCCCTTTAAAATAAAGAAAGTAATAAAATAATATTAGATCATGCCAAATAGGTATTCTCATAAATGTATTAAAGGTTAAAGGACAAACATCAAGCCAAGTGTTTTTTGACCTTCATGTCTATACCGTTGAAAAATGAATATTTTTCCAGACCGGAACGTAAACATGTGGATATGTAAATCAAAAGAAACTTAAGCGAGTCGTGAAAATTCTGATCGGAAACAGCAGAACTGAATGAAATTTAAATAAGCCGAATAAAGGGGCGTTTCTACCCACCCGAACCTTAGATTTTATTGAATTTTATGTTATTTCTGTGTGTATAAATATTACTTACTTTGCTACAGTACCCATAAAAGACTTTTGCAAATGCATATAAAATTGTTTTTAACTAGATGTAATTATTTTTCTATATCTTATTTTGTTTACATTTTCATAACCAATCAGTTTCAAAGTTAGTCAAAAGAGGCTCCTTGACAACTTTTATCCCTTCTCAATAAAAAAGTTCCATTTTAACTTTATTATACTTTTGGGGATCGTTTTAACGACACCACACTCAATATGATGACGAAAAAATCGGAGGAGAGAAAATTCCTTAAATTTCCTTTTCGTCCTTATATTTTCGTTAAAATTTTATCGTAACGGATGGAAAAATTTGGTCCGAAGACATAGGGAATTATTCGAAACCCTAATAAAAACAATTTTGTAGATAAGATAAAAACTTGGCACTTATTTTACATAAGTATTTTTGGTGGGAATAATGGTAATTGTTTTATAGATGTGTAGCTCCACTTTTTTGGGATGTAAAATCAACAAGAATATTTTTTTTAGTTGTCAAATGTTTTTATTCTTAGAGTTCATTAAAAATAGAATAACTAAATAAATCAAAAAATTCAATTTTTCGATTAAAGAAAAAATTGAAAAAATATTTAAAAAATCCAAAAATTGATATTTTTTATTATTTTTTTTTAATCATTTTTCTTTTCACGTAGAATATGAAACAAATCACTACAAATTGTTAAACTTTAATGAATGCATTTTATTGACGAAAAACTTGGAAAATATCCATTTTTTTATTTTCAAAATAAAAATTAACACCGTTTTTTTTTATTTTACTTAAAAGATTCGTAAATACGCCGTAAAATATAACAAAATAAAAAAACCTGCCAATATCCCTATTTTTCGATTTTTCATGACTAAACATAGGTGGAGCCACACATCTAAACAATTACCGAATTAATTTTTAGTCTTTCCATTACTAGATTATTAAGGTCTGTCAGGCTAGCAGGGGTAAATTAGAAAACTTGATAAAAAAAATCACTGAAATTTGTAGCTAATTAGTTGCTAAAATGCTGTTTTTATTGCGATTTCGAAAAATTGAAATTACTGCTATATTGATATAAAGATAGCAGGAATTTTTAATAGATCGTTAATATCTGTCGGCTGTATCACACGATTTTGTTGCTAATTTGTTGCTATAAATTAGCAATACGAAAATATTAGAATTTTTTTAATTTTTTTTTTAAACATGCTACCTTGAACTTCATTTTTTACCACGTTATCAACGGCTGTAATTTTGTTGCTGTGCATTTTTTTATCGAGTTTTGCTAATTTAGGTACCCCTGCTAGCCTAATACAGCTAGATTTTTATACTTAAGTATTTACCAATAAGTAATTTTTAAATTTCTTAAAATTTCAACATTTACTCAATTTTTGCAAAGCAGTTTAAAAGAAAATAAAACGGTATCTACATCCATTTCCATGTTTAAAAAAACTTCTTGTTTTTAATATCATGTAAAGAATAAGCACTAAAAAAATGTGCGCTATAAATGAATGTACAGGATCATAGAGACTTTATCGGTAATAAAAGCTTTCCATTTTTGTAATGCCTATTATATGTGATATACTTAATGTATACCTGTAATTAAAGCCAAAACCTCTTTTATAGCCTTCCAATGATTACCCGTTACATTACATTAATAGCATTATATTATCTTTAATTCAAACGTAATCAAACCATAAATCGAAACCATCTATAAATTATTACGTTTACGGCCGCAAGTAACGCTTACAGACATAAAATCATTGTAATATTTTAATGGAACGCATTACAATACAAAAACCGTTTCGAACATAACTTCCTCGAAGATAAAGTAACTCGACTTATTTGACACCTAATTGTAATAAATGTTAAGAAGAAATATATAACAATCGTAAAGCTATTTGGGATAAAATAAACTACCGGCAGCATATTGAAGTTAATGGAATAGTTAGTCATACAGAGCAATAAAAGGTAAATAGGGTCCAACAATAGTATGTTATTTTATATGGAGGAACAGTGATACTTTTTATGGCGCGCTCATTTTAACACCCGAACGGAGTGAGGCTGGTAACAGAGTGCAAGTCATAAAAAGTAACTTTTCCTTAAAATAAAATATGCTGTTTTTTCTTCAAACGTCGACAAATTAGTGCAAAACATCTCTTTTTAATAGTAAAAATTATTAAAGATAAGTGGGTTCGCAGGGCGGCTTCGACCGGTTTCAGTGAATAGTTGCTATAGTAATGTAACATAAAGCTGTCAGAGGACACTGTCAACAATAATTATTTTTATAAAAATTGCGTTTCCGATTGCGTTTTAATTCTGTATTGATAACCAGTTATTGGGTAAGTATATTTAATATTCAATTAAATAATAATTACAAATTTAAGTTTTGTTTTTAGTTTAATAAATAGTCAGTTATTGACGCTTGTTTTGTTGTTTGTTTGTATTTAAGTTGCTATGCTAACACTTTTTCCTCCGCTAGCGGGAAAGTAAAAAATTGAAGCTCTGGCGGAGAAAAAATGAAACTTCGCGGTCGCCTATACAGTCGAGTAATGACGATTTATTGAGGTTTGAAGAAAAAATATTTTTTTAGCTTCTATGTAGTCAAACGTTTTTTTTTTAAATATTTGCCAACCTTAAGAAAACCAAAAAAAAACTGTTCTTACCCAAACCCAAAAACTAAAGGAAGTACTTACTCAATATGCGACTAAAAGCATGATGTCAAAGAAAAAAACTGTCCAAATCAACATAAAAATATGCTTTTTTGCAAACCTCTTAAAACTGGCACACTGTTATTAGAAGAATGGCAAAGCGTAGCTAAGTACAGGACATAAGATAGAAGATTTTTTTTGCTTATTAAAAGGGGCATACAATGCAAATTAAACAGAACCATATTTGCGGTTTTTCTCGTATTTCAAAAAATTTAAAAAAGCCATCTTGTGTATTTTTTGTATATAATATCATAAGAAAAAATATTTTCTCGGCAAAATATTTCGTTTGTATGAAAATTTGTTGCTTGGCAATTTCGTGAATGACATTTACAACAAAACCACGAGCCGTCAGGCAATATTACTGCTTTTTTAATATTTACGTTAGATTGGCATCCAAATTTCTCCTTTCTTTTAAATATACATTTTAAGTTTCCAAAAATAAAGGTGACACTTGTCAGACTTTGGTTTTTTTCTTTAACTTAACAAAATTTTGTCCTGGAAACCATATGTTAGTTTTGTCCAGGTAAGTGCAGGTAAAAGACTTGCCAGTAGAAACAGGTAGTTGCTACTGAATTTAGCCAGTGTAAAACACTCTAGTGAAATAGTTCGTAGAATATGAAAAAATACTCAATAAAATAATCTGAATTAAACAAAAGAAATACGACATAAAATTAACATGTTCTTAATAGGACGCCTTATTTATTGGTCCGTTTTTAAAAGTTTCAATAAAAAAAATAATTAAGTAATAAAAGAAGTAATATAAATCACATAGCAAATTTGCCATTTAAAATAGAAAATAGAAAAAGTTGTCCCAATAAGAAAATCTTTACTTTACGCCCGATTCTACCGAAAAAATGCGGAAGATGGCTAAATAATATTTTTTAAGTACGAAAAGAGCCAGAAATTAGGGCTGTGACGATACCACATTTCAGATACCAATACAGATACTCCGATACCGACAATGTACCTGAAAGTATCTGAAATTTAGATAAAAACTTTTTTTAAATAATGTTTTTATTTATTAATAAGTATTCAGCAACAAATTCCCGAATTGTCCTCCGGCTTACATGCAGATTTGTGCTCGACTAATCCAGTTTTGTCGCACTAGACTTATTATTTCTCGTTGCAAACTGTTAACATTGTGGTTTCAAGTACAGTCAGCCCAATAAGTTAAACATATTTTGGAAAGATTTAGTCGTTGATATTAACTAAGGTATTTAAGGTCATTAAGTCAAATTTTAAATTTTTGTGAGAAACATTTAAAAAGAGGATTCTACACTCGCGGCGTTGCCCATTCGATATCGGTTTAAGGGCCCGCGACAAAGGGACACTGAACGTAACCGTGATCACTGCAACTGTAGAGGGTCATATTCTTCGCGCAGAGATCTGATTCGAATCTCAGCCAAAAGTTCGCAGCCGCTATTTGCAAGTATAACGGATGAACCGTTTATTAAGTTTTTATAAATAAGACCCTTAGAAGCAGAATTATAAAATGGAAATTTTGGTTTGTTACGATTAAGGGATTTTCGCAATAATTAAGCAATAAAAATGAAAACTATTACAATTTAGTTTTTTTTTATATCTGTTAACAATGGTTAAGAATTTGTTTTATTCGTTTTTATTTAAACACAACAGAACAGTTAAAAACTCGAATAAAAGTTTACACACAGCAAGAGACGAAGTTTGGCGCCACAAATACTTTTTCAACTTAAATGTCCGTACTACTATGTTATCTGCTTGAAACCTCTTATTTACATTGGAATGCGACAGGGGAAATTAAGGAAAAGTTGAAAAGTGCCTTTAGATAAAATTGTTTGCCCGTTTTCTTTCCATAGAAGATATTTATCTTCGAGGTTAGAGCAATTAAAAAGTTTTGTTTAAGAGTTATTTCGTTAACTTCGGTATATTTTTCAGAGGTAGACATTAAATCCAATCTTTCCAAAAACTCCTTTTATCTTTATAAATAATTGTTTTTTTATTGCCCTTTCAAGCAATCCATAAAGGCTCAATATAATAACTTTAATAACCATTTTGCGTTAATCCAATTAGTTTTTTAATAAATTTTTAATTGTTTTCAATATCATACAATTACAATCTCTCTGCTATTGTTACTTTTAAATTATTAAATCCACCTACCGTAATACACGTAGTTCCGGTATTACTTTTTACTATGTCTTAAGATAAATAAAAAAATCAAGTGAAACTAGTAATAGAGAGCAAGTCAAGAAAAGTAACTTTTTCTCCAAATAAAATAGGCGGTTTTTTCTTTAAACGTCACCAAATTAATGCAAAAACATATCTTTTTAATAGTAATAATTATTAAAGATAAGTGGGTTCGCAAGGCGACTTAGACCGGTGTCGGTAATGAGTTGCTATAGTAATGTAACATAAATCTGTCAGTGGACACTGTCAATAATATTTTTTTTTAAATTGAGTCTCTGTTTGCGTTTTAATTCCGTATTGATAAGAAGTTATTGAGTAAGTTCCATCGAATAATAACCAACTTGTTCAATTGAGTATGAACTAAAAGTTTTAGTTTTGTTTTAAGTTTAATAAATATTAATATTAAGATGTTGTTGCTTGTTTGTATCTACGTTGCTATGATAACACTTTTTTCTTCGCCGGCCGAAAAGTGAAAAGTAAAGCTCCGGCGGAAAATTAATCTTTGCGGTCGCCTACACAGTCGAGAAATGACGGATTTGCTGACATTTAAAGAAAAACAATAAAATTTGATTTTTTATCCTTAATGCAAAAAAAAAAATAATATATATATATATATATATATATATATATATAAATATATATATTATTATTATATATATATATAATATATATATATATATATATATATATATATATAATATATATATTATATATATATATATATATATATATATATATATATATATATATATATATATATATATATATATATATATATAATATATATATATATATATATATATATATTCGAATGTTTGTTCTTGTTTGTTTTATTGGTGTGTACATACCTTACATACCTTAACATGTACCTGAATTAGTTTTTCGGGACTTATCTGCTATTTCGCAAACAGCAATGACTCGTCCCAAAAAAATTGATTTTAGGTACTGGTTACAAAATAACTTTTTTGTAATGCGCCTAGCTTAAATGGTATATCAGAAGTAAAGCAGTTTTTGAGTTTTAAGGAAATTTCGTATTTTGCACCTCCGCTCAAATAGGGTCATAACTAAAAAAAACACAATATCGAAAAAAAAGGAGTTTAAAATTAGTTGTAACCCTTGTTCGCCTTGTTTGTATGTGTTTTTTGTTCATTGTTCGCTCTTTCTGTCTACATAGCGCAACCAAACATTTGTCCACTCTTGTTTGACCAGTTGGAATAGTTATGGATGACGATGAACAAAATTTATTTTCTTTGATGTTTGCACGTCTACTTGACCATGTGTGAACAAGAACAAACAAACGTAGTAGTTGTATGTATTATGTATGTTTGTATGTATATAATATGTTTGTCCACGCATAACTCCGAAACTCATAATCGCATTGTCACCATTTTTTTAAATTAGCTTACATTTACTTGATTTCATCAAAATTGTTTTAGCAGTTCTAATGATAAATGAACCAATACATGTAGGTGTAACGGCCTGGTCTATTGATATGAGCTACGGGTGTGATGTCAAAAGAAAAATATCATAAAATCTTGGTCAAATTTAACAAAATCCTTAAATATTTACAACAAACCAAATAAAATATTTTCTTGAAATTTAACGTATATTTGAAACACTTACTGATCCCCTCGAGTTCTATTCCTTTTTATATATAGGCTTTTTTAAAGAATTTTCAATTTATCAAAGCAATTTTTCGTTTACAAAAATGTCGGCAGTTTTTTAAACACACTCTTCTGACAGGCCCTTTAAGTGTTCCCCTTAACTTTTATCAGAAAATCCGCAGGAAATAAGACGAGCACGATGACACAGTCCTGAGTTAAGCCCAAATTGAATCTATTGCCGCGAGCACAGGTTAAATGGAAACGAATAGTCTCCGGGAGATCCAGGTTGCTATAGATAAGATATCTTGATATACGCCAGTGCTAAGAAAGGGAATGAATTTTGTAAGGCTTACTATCGATATTACATTCTTTTTAATAAGTCCCATGAAAGTATGAAATAATTTTTATCAATTTTGTGAAAAATTGCATTATTTATGAATGCCATTTTAACGGAGATATTATGATATATGATTTTCAATGTATTTCTAAACACGATTCTATGGTCAGAATTTGGCCATCAGGTTATATATTTTTTCTAACCTAAAAAACTGGATTAAAATAACAAAATACACGAAAAACACTAGTAAAAATACAAAATTTTTGTTTTTTATTTTCCAAAAGAATATTTACTGAGAAAACATCATGAAAATCAAATACTGATTCAGAATTGATGTATCACGTGACAACTTTTATAACCCCAAAGAAATCATTATTTTCTTTAAATCAATCGATTTGCGCCAAATTTCGTATACAGGGATTTTACGGGTCGACTTAAAAGTTAAAAGAGGAAAATCCTGCGAGCATGTACCTACTAGAGGCACTCTTGGCGCGATAAGTGTACATCCTTTTTCTCTTGCTCCACCGCGCCAAGACTGCCTCTAGTAGGTATATGCTCGAAGATAAACTGAAATGTGTTTACAAATATAAAAGGCCCAGGAAGGTGACTAATTTAAGGAATCATGTCGATTCTACAAAGATTGTGAGACGAACACGTACAAGAATACAGATGCTTTTATTTACATGGGGACTGTTTCACAACATACACCAGTCAGAACAAATTTTTTCCCGATATACATAGATATTTGCCAACACTGATTTTATACCGGCAGTAACGCACTGATTCGCCGGGTTATTAAATTTTAATTTCTTAAATAATACAAAATTTAAACTATAAAGGTATTTTTTATATAAAATACTGTTCGATTGTTCACAAAAAAAATTGGAGAGGATTTAAAATCGGTGCCTTTTAAATATGCCAATTAAGAACACAGGGTGTTTACTTAAAACTGCTGCTTTATGTCAAAAACCAATAAACTATTTTAACCACAATAAATATATTATGTTATACAGTTTGCACTGTGACTTTTTAAATATTAAATTCGTAGACGTCCATTGCTCAGTTATTTTTTAAATAAAAAACTTGCGTTTGTTCGCACAAAAAATTTGACCAATTCCAGGATTTAAAATAAGTGTTTTTTATGTTAATTAAGAACAAAGCGTGTTTACTTAAAACTGCTTTATATAAAAACTAATAATCTATTTTAACCAATATAAATATTCTTAATTATACTTGATACAGTTTGCACTGTGACTTTTTAAATTTTAAATTCGTAGACGTTTATTGCTCAGTAAATCGACCCATAAAAATATGTAACGAAGGTTAATTACTTTCTTTTTACGATACAAAGCTAACCAATGTTTAAAGAAAAATCTTCTTTTAAAACATACTATCTACTTTTTAGCAATGTTTTAATAAAGCCTGTACAAATATTAAAAAGAATACTAATACTTTAAATCAACAGTTTAGGGATCATATTGGAATCAACATTTTTTTTATAACAAGTTTCAAAGTTCTAGTTTGTATCTTGCTCTCTAAGATAAGGATCGATTAATTTTTATTTAATACACTTTTTGCCAAAAACATGACATGGTAATATTTTTTAAACTCTTGGTTTAATATAAAGTTTTTATTATTCGCCCTTTTTAAAGACAATCAATATTTATTATATATATATATATATATATATATATATATATTTTATATATATATATATATATATATATATATATATATATATATATATATATATATATATATATATATATATATATATAATATATATATATATATATATATATATATATATATATATATATATATATATATATATATAGTAGTAAATATTTTATTTTCTTGAACTAACAAACTATCAAAAGTATTGCGAAAAATGGCTCCAATGCTTTACCTGTAAAAATATTTATGTTCAACCATAAACATAAACATTTTCTTTTAAAAAATCCTCAGTAAGTTCCTCGCTATGTAACAAACCATAAGAAATTGCCTCTTAAGGCTATATTTTTAAAGGAACAGTAACTTAAGGGATAATGCTCCGAGTAACAGGTTTACGACAGATAAAAGTTTGCTGAAGTGTTACTATTTTATTTAACTCGCCATTGCTTATCCAGAGGAACAGGTAGAAGCAAAGTTGTAAAAAGACTAAAAGCTTGTCAATTAACTAAAGATTGGTGATTTATCAAAGCCAAATATATCTAAAAAATTATTTTAATAATAAAAGAAGGGTCGTAGGAAGAAAGAGGAAAAAATATGACTAGTAAATTAAATTCTTTTAACATGGGATAAATAATTTTATAACAAATATCCATTGTGATAAATATTTCGGTTTAAAAAGAAAAAATCCTTTAAAAACTATAAATACATCTAAAACTATCAGATCAAGAAACCTAAGTTAGGAGGATGAAAACATGAAATTTTAAATTTACTACAGACCTAAAAATCGACAATAAAACAACTTTTTATTGTTAAAAGTTGGTTAATTTTCTTACATATTATTTTTAAAGGCTGTAATAAACGAATTTAATATATTTAAAACTAAAATCCATATTGTGCTAAAACAGATTGTAAATTAATAATATTTTTAAAAAAGGCCTCAAAAAATAATAATGTATTATGTAGGTATACTCTAAATTAAGTAACATAAACGAAATAAAAAGTAGGTACGAAACAAATTAAAGGTCTACAAGTTTTTTTTTGAGGTCAGTGCCAGCAAAGCCATCGTTTTTATTTTAATTAAGTTTTATATTCGATGAATTTGCTGGCACCAACCTCAAAAAAATTTGTAGGCACCTAATTTCTTTCGTACCTACTTTAGATTTCCGTTTAGTTGGTTAATTTAGGATATACATAAAAAACTATTATTTGAGAATTTTAAGTTAATTTTTCTTTTTAGTTGGTTTGTGTTTTTTTAATTACCTTTTTATTTTATAATTTTTAGTCCAACTAAAACTGCATTTTTTGATAATAAGAAGTAACAGGTTTGTAGTAAATATTTAAAGTTTTTGTTGAATTTGACCAATGTCCCTTTGACAGCTGTAGCTCGTATTAATAGCCAAGGCCATTACATCTACACGTATTATTTGTTTGAAAGCATCAATAGATTATTATATATAAATAATATAAATATATTACAATTGGTTAAAAATAGTCTTAAGTAGCTCAAATAAGCCAGAAAACTTACATTAAAAGTTTTGGAAAATATAAGACAAAACGATGTGCACGGTACTAAAAAAATCAGATGATTGTGATTCTGCAATGATTTTAACTTTCAACTAACCACAACTAACCATAAATTACACAGGCCCACAAAAAAAAGTGGTGTATACTGGGTGTTGAACTAAGATTTTCTTAAGTATATTTTTTTCCTCTGAACACGAATCTGGCGTCAAAATTTGGTACCAAACAGCAAAAAAAAACGAGAAAATGCGTAATTTCAGATAACATTTTTTTTAATATAAAAAGTCAATATCTTAAAAACTATAAAAGATACCCGAATTTTTATATGACATAAACTATGTATTTTAACATGATCTTTAATTAAAGTTATATAACCTTTGTGTCTTAATACAATATTTTTCGAGTTATAATCAAAAAACCGAATTTTCAGGATTTTTCCAAAATATACCCATGGAAAAAAATGGAAAATTGTTTTTTTTTATTTTAGGATTTTTTTTTGCAAATTTTGTGAATGGTATTTAAATAAATAAAATAAATGATTTTTTTAATTAAAAAAAAAAAACACATTTTGGACTAAATTTTTTTGTCAATTCATTTTCGTTTATATCTCTTTTACTATTTACCTTATCAAAAATGTTAGTATGACTTTTTATATAGACAATTTAGAAAGCTCTATTTTTTGTTTCATGAAATTTTTTGTATCTTTTATAGTTTATATAGTCGTAGTCCAAACATTCCGTGGTAGCAGCTTTCTGCCGGTAAATGTACCGTGTCGTTTTTTTGGGTTTTTCTAGGTTTTTTGCTGTTTGACCCCCAATTTTGACAAAATCCGCCAAAAAATCTTGGTCCGACACTCACCACTTTTTTTAAGGACCTGCGTTATTACAGTCACAACATAATTATGCAGTGTAACTACTTAGGAATGATTCAGCTAAAGAAGTCAGATCAAATTAAATATTGTCTTAAAAAAGTCCCTATTTTTACTTACCACTTGTGTCTTATCTTATGTAGAATAAAAGAGAAACTTACCTAAAACAAAAAGAAAAAATATTAATACTATGAAAACAAAATATTGGAGATTACGTAAAAAAGTCATTATTTTTTGTAAAAAAACACAAAATCAGACTTGTTTTCTAATACTTTTAAAAGTCTGTTAGTGACAATTTTTACTATATGGTTAATTTATTATTGATTATACGAAATATTGTGTAATATAAACAGACAGAACAGTTCAAAAACCTTCCGTACGTAGTTAAGTATTAAGTAATGTCAGAAATGCCCCAAAAGATCATTTTCATAACAAACTGGTTTTACGAGAGGCAGTATTTCTTGCATTTCAGGATTATCGTGCCGTTTTTCTTCTGATAAATATTTAAAAGGCATTCGTAGTCAGTAACGTGTTATTTTAAGTTATTTATTAAACAGTGTCAGAGACTTATTTCCTAACATTGATTTTTTATACAGAGGTAAGTATTATATATGTGTATAAACTCCCCTATTAAATACCTTTAGTAAAATCAATTTTTTTTTTTAATTGGCAATAAGTGTTGTTTTCTTTATATTACAGATAGTTTTTTTTTCATTAATACAGACGAATTAGTAAAAATCTTGCAAAGTCAAAAAGAACTTCTTTTCTCTAAATTTAAGCAACAACCCCAAGCTTTAATAAAAACTTAAAACAAAATTATCAAAGAAGTTGATGTATTCATACTTTTAATAACCCTTATATCAATTTACTTCTTCCTCCCCATCATCTCCAAGTAAACTCGCAACGTCCCCAATGTCAAATTAAGCCCCTAACAACGTAATCCGACAATCTGAAAGATAATTTATATCAAGTTTCTCCCGAAAACTCTCGAGCATACGAAAAGGAATTTAGTGGAAAGGATGGAGGGAAATTCGAGAAGGAATTCGGGGGGATATTACATTTACGTTTCTGTCGATGCGTGTCTGTTGAAACGCGTAGGGGATTCGATAAAGTTTGGTATTGTTTCAGGTACGAAGTTTTCGGATCCGTTTGGATGGTTTGTGGTCCGTAATGGATTTGGGGGTGGAATTAAATTTACACTAGTGTGTAAGTAAATTCTAAAGGGTTGAATATCACTGAGAGGTGCGAATTATTTCCGTGGAATATTGGAAAATTAATTTTAATAGAGTGCTGAAATTCTGAGGACAGATTAATAAAATACAGGGTGTTACAAAAGTAGTTTGAAATATTTAAACAGATAAATCGTTGTATGGACTTCTCGTTTAACCTCCGACCACTGAGGATGTTCGATTGAAAAGTACAGAGCTTTTCGGGGAAAGGTGGCAGGAGGAGCCAAATCGGGCGTCCTAACTCTCGGGAATCAAATTCACCTGCCAATAAGTAGTACCGTAGAAGTGTCTGGTGTGATTCCTAAACCTTTTTTTAGAATCACTCGCGGTGTTGCCGCGCGGTGGCTAAAAGTACATACTTGTGAGGCCAAAAAGGGGCTCTAACAGAAACCGGTTGTATCTAGGTTTTAATGCATTTCGCAGCATCTAAATGTGCATTACAAGGATTTTTATTATTTTTATGGTAATGTTTGGATAATTTTCTATGGTTTAGAACCAGAATTTGAAAATTATCGCTCGAATGAGATGAGAAATGAATCCTGAAATTAAAACAGATGGTAAAAAGATATCCTTAAATGGCACTCTCCAATAATAGCATGGGTTCTCGATACACTGGGTGTGTCCCAAATCAGAAACGGCATATAGACGCAGGGTTAGAAATCAGGTTTCACCCTTCAAGCTTGGGTGTCTAAGGATATCCAACATTTCCTATTTTCCTGAGAGGTCGATGACGACTTGTGTGTCAATTGAGCTAAGAAATAATAAATATTATAAAAAGTAATTATTATAAAAAAGTTAAAAAGTATTCTCTATTTTTACTTTTTCATCTTAATTCAAATAACGATGAATCATGTTCCTATCTTCAAAACCAAAAAACCTTTTATCTTTTTTAAACTTAAAAATCTTTAAAATGTTTGAAAAAATCGATACATGTGTTTTCATTGGCCTCCAATTTTAAAATCGTTTTTTCAAAAATTGTCAACACATGACTACAGAGAGGAGGACAAATTGCGTCCGCCGCAGTAGCTGCGGAGGACGGAGGTAGGTTTAAAGTGAGTGGGTATAACACCCTTCCACCGCGACCGATCGGTCTATTGTGGCTCACACCTTTTTATATTTCTCCCACCAGGTCCAGACTCCTAATAAATCTGATGATCCTGTTGGGAGGACGGAGGACATTTTGGTTTAAAGAAGGACAGTAAAGGATGGTTGGCAATCCTATTTAAAATCCTTGATTATGCCCAGATCATTTTTCTTGACATATTAAAGAACCTGACACTTATCTATCTATCTATCTGTAGCATGTTGAGTTCCCTCGCTGGACCCCTGAGCACTGAGGCCTAAGCCCATTATGCTCTACTTAAGCATACACAGGTTCCGTCACCCTGTACTGTCCCTTATGTATGCATCCTTTTACACTGATATGGCGCTTTCATTTTGCTTACTAGAGCCCCAATTTCCTCACTAGTGATGCGAGTCCTGTTAGTGGTAGGAATCTTAATATGTCATTTAGGTCCAGCCATGCCGTACCTAGACATTTCCCCCTGATGTGCCCTAGTGCTAGGCAATCTCCAAGGACATGTTTGGCGTCCTCTCTTCCCTCTCCACACCATCTAGATGTACTTGTCTCACTTTTTCCTATCTTGTTGAGATAGTGTCTGTTTCTACAATGACCTGTCAGTATGCCTGCCAGGTTTCTCATTTGCACCCTATTAAAGTCCTTTATGTTCATCAGTAATCTGGCACTTAACAAACTTTCTTCCTACGGTCCTCCACCTAAACTTTGTTGCCCGTTCTCCAGTTTGGTATATTTAATTAAGCACAAATAGGGGGAAAATTTTCCCAGGCAACACTGCTGTTATCTTTTATACTCAGATGTATTATTCATTGGAATTAGGTTTTATTAGGAAAATGTCGTACTAATACTAACTAATAAAAACTCTTATTATTACTACCACCGACCACCTAAAGATAAACCAGAAGCGTAATGTTATCCTTTATATAAAACTTTCAAAAGTTGTAATATAACAAGCTCAAAAATTTTGTTCGCGAAAAGTGAGTTTCGAAAAAAAAGGTTAAACTTTTTCAGTAACTCCAAAGAAAGAAACTTTACTTATGTTGTCAGAAAGTTTAACTTTTTTTTGTTCTCGCTTTTATTTAAATAAAACAAAAATTGCAAAAAGTCTTCTTTTATGTGTAACAATTACGAATAAGCACATTCATTTACGGTTTTCAGTAGGAACACATAAATCAGACGCCCGCGCGAGCATATATTTCAAAACCGCGGCATTATTTCGCTTTTGGCGTAAAATATTCAATATATGTCATAAGGATATTTAGGTAATGTTCGAACGTTGTACGTGAAAAATGGTTGTAGCAAAATGTGGTAGAAGCAGACAGAAACAGCACGGTATTGGGTAAAGCATGTTGCGTCTTACAAGCAAAGGCACTAAATAAAGTTCAAACGAACTACGCGACTTGTTTTATTTCTGCTTTCGTTGACATGTTTACAAACTGTGGGACAAATGAGTATTTCTTTACTTTAACAAATGATAAATTGTTTCGGATCTTTTTCCTCTTTCTTCACGTTTCAAAAAAACAGATACTTTGGAAAAGTCAGTGTTAACGATTGATTGATAGTTCTTATTCTTAGATACGCACTTTACAGTGTGGATTTGAACACCGCCAGAGTTAGAAGAGTCAAATATGAAACCTACTTATGAAGGTTCAACAAAGTTTCAATATATATATATATATATATATATATATATATATATATATATATATATATATATATTAAAAAGAAAATCGATTAATTGATGTCCATATAATAATTTTTCTAAGAATTTAATAATTTTTTTCTTGACGTTTGGAATATCATCCTTCTTTTTTATCATTTATACATTTTTTTTAAAATTAAAGTAATAGACCAAAAGCTAACCACTAATAAGAAAAGACACGGAGGATTTGGTGTTACCTTTTCCACAGTCTTTGCTTAATTTTAATACTCAATTCAATAATAAAATTATAATTATAACAATTTTATAAGTCAGGTACTGCACGATTTGAAACAGTGTCAAATTCATATGGACCTGGTTGTAAATAACAAATATGTCTTTCTATCACACGTTAATCTCGATCACTTCTAAACGAATTTTCTGTTACGATTATTGCTGACCAAAAAGTTTTTAAAAAATATTATTATTAAATTTAACCGCGATGTTTTCACGCTGTTCAAAGTTTTTTAAGTTTTAAAGGATTTTTCCGTAAAATGCTTTGGAATTACAGAATTATTTATTAAATCTTATTATCACCATGGATACGATTTCCATATTCACCAGCTTTATTGAACCTTCTACATTTGGTTGTTTATCTAAGAAAACTTAACATTAATTGTCCAGAAGGAAAAAAAAACTTGAAAATTGAAAAATAGGAAGGGTTTATTAATAAATCCTACAATTTTCAATAATATCATACAAATGCAACAGGTTAATTTTTCAATAGATCAGTGGAATTATATATAAATATATGATCTAAATAATGAAATATAAATTTTTTATATATATTTAATAATGAATTTTGAAAATGATATATATAATAAAATAAAATGATTTTTATTTTATTATAATATAAAATTTATTTATAGATAATATATATAATATAAAATTAATTAAAATTAAATATTTTTAATTATTATATATATTATAAATTAAAAGCGTTTTACTAACAATTTTGAGATAATTTTTGTCAATACATTGGTGGAATTGGCCTTCATAGTTATAGATTTTTTTATTCCAAATCAATTGAATTAAAATTTTTTTGATTGAAATTTTACCTATATAATATATTAAATTTAATTTACAAAACTAATTTTAAAAAAACTCTTTTGTTGTTAAGAACTTTAGCAAACTTAAGGTGACAACAAACATTAACATTTAACAAATAAATACAATAAACGGTCTTCGTTTCAACTAACTCATTTATTTAATATCATTTATTATTTGGTAGTTATAGAACTAAACTAGGCAAATTCTTACCATTTTACCATTATCTCCAAGTATAATAAAATATATATATATAATATATATATATATATAAATAATATATATATATATATATATATATATATATATATATATATATATATATGGTGTTTTAAATAGTGGATACTTTTCAAATTGAATAAAGCTGTTTAACGAAAATTTAACAATATGAGGTTGATTGGGCCTTATTGACAGTTTTTTTGTTATCAAATAAACATATAAGATTACGTGTTACACATAGACTGCCTGTTTCTATCCAAGAAATTGTCCTCGTTAATATTCGAGGAAAGAGGGATCGAGATGCGGTTTTTGGCATTTGATTCGTGAGAGCGTCGAAAAGTTTGCGATCCTATGTTATCAAGAAGAAATGAAAATTGCGTCGGTGCATATGAAAAATGCATTTTTAAAAGTACATCTCGAAGAGTTAAATTAAAAACTTTATAACTCGAAAAATATTCGTCTCCTGGAGTTAAGTGAAAATTCGTTAAAAAATTACTCAAAACTCGTTTCCTCAGGGGTTTTTGAGGTCGCTCAAAAGAAATATTACGAAGGTAACGGTCTCCGTGGTACCTTGTGCCCAGAACACCTGGATTCAGTGTCAACTATTTTATTCTTAATCACTTTTTATTATAAAAATATATTTAGTCATACCCCGAAATAAAGGTTGTCAAAAAAATAGTATACTTAGACATTTTACAATTTTAATTTTTCTTATTTACTTAATTTTCATTATCTTCTTCATTTTCTTTGTCTATGGTTTCAGTTTACGACGAAAATGTGTCTTTTGTAGAATATTTCTCATTGTTTGTGCAATTAATGCCTGTATATTTTTTTTGAACGCGATGCTGCAGTTTAAACCATGCTTCCTGCATCCATATGAAATTGCGCAATCTGTTTTGCACCTAAAGAATATCAAATTCATTATGCTTGGTAAACCGGGTAACAGTCAATTTTTTATTGGTTTGAAAGGGCGATATTGAGATTATGTCCTGCTTTTATAAACAACAAAATGTATTTATTCTCACGCTCTTAATAAACTGTAGACCCAAAGTCCTCATGAAGCAATCTGTAACATAGTATATTCAAGTATATGTAAAAGTAAAAGGTGGAAAATGGTGTTTCTTAGCTAAAATTGCATCAATGCGCTAAATAAAAAAAATGTTTAGGATAATTTTTTTAGGTATTTGATAAAGTTTATAAAGATGATCTCGTTACCTCGAGGACTGATACCGTATATTCGTGTCAAGGGACCTCAAAAACCCCGGGTTACGAGTTTCGACTAATTTCATAACGAATTTTCACAAAACTCCAGGAGACGACGTTGAAACCAGCCACTTTGGGCACTAGGTATCTCGGAGACCGTTACCGTCGAGCGACCTCAAAAACCCCCGGATTAACCAGTTTAGGCTAAATTTAAAACGACGGCAAAGGCGGTTGGTGCCGTAATTTTTTTTTTTATTATTTAAAGAACTGTATTACCAAATTTCGAGAGATTCAAAGTTGCATTGCGCCAGATGAAATTCATAAATACAATTACTTCTAAATAAACATTGAAACAGAGTTAATTTATTCTCTCAATATTTTCTCTCGGTTCAGCAATCTATCTGAACGGACGCGCCATCTATTATCGACTTCGCCTTTATCAGAGCAAAGGAGGCTTTATACTGAAAATAGACGAAGCATCACACAGTTTAATCCTGTTTAAATAGAGTATCCTAGAAGTGTTATTTAAGCAATATATGTAAATCAAGCCCTTTGCCTTTTCGCCATTGAAGCGTTTAAGTGGTAATTTGTCACTATCCCTATTCCAAAGTAATTTTGAGCTTGCTTAGGAGAAGTCAAAGGGACAAACGGTTCAGAAATTCAAGCACTGTAAGTCATTTACCATGTCAATGTAATTTCTGGAATTAAAGGTTTGAACAGTCTATAGAAAATTAAGCTAAAGAATGTTGACTTGCCTGAAACAAAATTGTCATTTTTATCTTTAAATAAGTACAAGCCATGCAGACAATGCTATAAGGCGCCCCACAAAGAGAACGTTGACGAAAATATAGGTTAAATATTACTCATGGTTAAGTATTCTATTATTAAATGGTACTAATCCGATTAAGACAAACTCCAATTCGATCTATAAGTTAAGTACCTTAGAGAATAAGGGCAGAAAATATGTATCGCTAACCTGATTACTAAAACTCCATCTTTATTTACCTTTGTATTAAGCGAAAATCGGAAAATTTCTAGATAGGTAACACTTTCATATTTCCCAATTTGATGAACGTAATATAATTTTTAATAAATCTATAAACATTAAAATGTATTTTCCTTATATGTCTAAAGGTAAAAAGTAAACCATGTTCTGGTTAAGAATACTTGGATATAAAAAAGACCCCAATACACTTTTTGAAAATGTTTTTTGATGTCATTTTAAAAATAAAAGAAAACTTGAGACATCATGAAAAAGAATTTTGTGGCGTTTCAACATGTTGAAATAAAATGTCCTTTAACATATAAATTTTCAGATCACGTCCGGAAACCCAAAAAAAGATATTATGTTCTTTTTTGGCGGACTTTGCATTCCCTCAAAACTTGACCGAAATTTCATTCAATTTCATCAAACCTAATTTCATGGAAGCTTTTTCTTACTCAGTTCTATCTATTTCTGTCGGGCGTCGACTAATTCGGCCCCAAAAAGAGATATATAAGTTATATGATTTTAATGTCATTTGAAAAATTCTTAATTCGGCCCGATGTGTAATAAAACCTTCCTGGAATTAGGCTAGTTAAATTATGGGCTTCATGCGCATTTTAATAATTCTATATATCAGACACATCCGTCCATATTTTTCTAAAAGAACTAAAACACAGTTGTTAGGTTGTGCACCTCAAAAATTTCCCCCATATATTCTTATTTCGTACACAAAATTAATTATTCAGTTTTTGACATCCGTTTCATACACCAAAAAAAAATATTGCGGCCCAAAAATTATTGATTAAGCCATGGCAGAAAACGGAAAAGTTTACTTTTCCTACTTTTAGTGATTTATCACGTCTAAAATATAATTAGGGAAAATAAAAAGCCGCTTTAACTAACTAGAACTAACCATGACTGACCAGAACTGAGGGCTTTTGAATTTGTCTTAATTATCCCTGCGTATAAATTATTAACAAAATTTTAATAATCGTTAATATGGTGGAAAATAAAAAGCCGCTTTAACTTACCAAAACTAACCATGAATAACCCGAACTAAAGGCTTTTGAATTTGAAAAAATAAAAGTCAGCTAACTAACCAGAACTAACCACTACCGACCAGCACAAAGGGCTTTCAATTTGTCCAAATTATCCCTACGTAGAAGTTATTAACAAAATTTTAATAATTTTCAATATGGTATTATTTACGGCTGAAATATAATTGGGAAAATAAAAAACCGCTTTAACTAACTAGAACTAACCATGACCGACCAAAACTGAGGGCTTTTAAATTTGTCTAAATTATCATATGTAAAAATGGTTTTCCTTTATTATTCTTATTAGTACAAGTTACTATGAAAGTCCGAAATTAGTGAATGTCGACATTCGCCGGTGAATGTGAAATATTAAAAAAACTGAACGAGCACCCACCAAAACCATCCACTTTGGTGAGTTCTGGTTAGCAGGAGCCAGAACTAATGAATCTAACCAAAATTATTAGTTTTAACCCGAACGCACCAAAATTGTTAGTTTTGGTTAGAGCCCGTTCAATTTTTTTAAATATTTGACATTCACCGGCGAATATCGACATTTACCAATTTCAGACTTTCCAAGTAACATCCGTTTTGCTTGTAGAGTATTAACTTCTTCAAATCAACATAATTCATACGAACTTAAGCCAGAAAATGTCACGGTTAGTTCTGGTTCATTTGATTCATGATTTTATAACGTGTAGTAATACGTCACATATTGTTTAAGTTTTTAAAGCATGACAACTTAAGACATACGTCTAATATCATTATTTTGATGGAAATTCGTTTCAATTTAACTAATCGTCATCCTTCATCCGACTTACAAAACCACAGCAGGAATCTGGGGCGGTGAAATTAAATTGACGACGATGGTTTTCATATTTTAATCTTTCCCTTTGTGTCAAATTGCACAAAAACCGGTCGTTGCTCAATGGAAATGCGTCCTGACAGCAGCTCGAAAACAGCTGCGAGAGGCAGAATTGGAAAATCAGAATGGAGAGGAATAAATTAAAAAAATGACTACAGGAAAACAATGTTCTTGTTATATAAAGTTTATTGATTTTGCAACTAAAATAAAATGAAACAAATTTTCCTAAAATTCGAAAATTTCAATAATGCAGAAATGATTTCTTTAAGTTAGAAATGATCCCTTTTTCTTAATTACAAGAACTAACTAAAAATTTATGATCATACTGGATCCCCGGGTTCAGACGCCGGAAAAACCGTTATTGTCAGTCCAGACAAGCCGTCAAATTAAACAACCGTTAGACGTGTTGCTCAAATGCAATCCAGATAGACTTAGCAGTCTGGTCTTGGCACGTGCAAACTTCTGGTCTTGGCGTATTGAGCACCAGTCTTGATCTTGCATGGTCTTGCAAATGTCTTAATTACCTATTACCCTATTGCTATTTACTTAACACGTTAGTTTAACTCATGTACAATAAAAATTCTTCATCCACAGGCCTCTGATAATAACAAATGATGATATATAGGACCCAAAACAAAAAAGAAAACGAGCCTTTTTTTCGTCTTTCATTCATGATGCCACTCAATCATATTAATAACGGCTTAAGGGACGTAAGAATGTCTTAAAGAACCCTCGCCCTAAACTAATAGACATTTTATGAGGAAAAATTTTATCTGGAGTGATAATAGTTATCTAAATTTCTTTTTTCGTAAATACAAGGGGTAACACTTGTCAGAGTATATTTTTATCCACATTTTTCTTTAGTTCTATATATAGTTTTATCCAAGAATATTTTTTAATAATACTTATTTCTATATAATAATATATTTAATAATAGGTCCCTTGCACGTTTCTTTATATACCAAAATCAACCCTCTGATAACACCTCTGCTAATTTTTTTTTTAATACGAAAACTTATAACAGGACTGAGCATATCAAATTCAAATTTAAAACGCTCGTACATCTAGGTATTTAATACCGCGTGACGTCACAACACATCAAACAATATGTGTAAGGCTATTCTACCATGTAGGCGCAGGCAGTCTTGCCACATTTTATTTAGGGGTTCTACAGAATATTTAAAATTAATTTTATTTATTACCTAAAATTTACTAACGTAAATGTATGTACATTATTTGTAAGTTTTATACACAAACTTAAAGAATAAAATATATATTTTCACATTTTTTTCCTGTACTTTTACTATTTTTTCTTTCTTATTTTTGTGCCAGTTCATAGCCATTAAGAAAAAAAATCTAATTAAATAGATACCCTGTTAATTAATAAAAAAACAAACATTAAACTAATTCTAATTCTTATCAGTGTCATATTAAACATTTTTTATAAATTTTATCCTCCATTGATTTTAACATTTGTAAATCTGAATCAAATTTGGTCCAGTTATCAATCTCCTCCAAACCGTCTTTTGCAAATAAAACTAAAGCGACATTTGTATTTACACAATTATTACGATCGTCAGTTTCAATGCGATTTTTCTTTTTTCCTGAAAGCCGTCTTCTACCAAAGGCAGCGCAGCTTCTTGGGTTTTTTGTGCCTAATGTCCCATTATCTTTTATACCAATCCTTCCATTAGCCTTCTTCTTTCTATAAGTCTGTATAACCCCGAGATTGGTTGGTTGATATATTTCTGTGGGCTCATTTTTGGTTGCCCAAATAATGCTTGTCTTTTATTATTCAGCGCTTCACTTTCGCACAGGATATGGTAGGCTGTTTCTTCCCCCTCGTCGCACATTCTGCAACTTGGGTCCCCATTGTATGAGCCTATCTGGTGTAGGTGTCCTCTTAGATTATCGTGCTCTGTTAGCAGCCCTACTATTATGCTAAGTCTTTTCCCACTTTTTCTGAGTAGTTCTTCCTTCGTTCTTTTGCATTGGACCCCTTATGAAGCCTTTCCATGTCTTATTCTACTCATGCTTCCCCAGTATCCTCGTGTTTGTTTCGGATTCATTCCCTTATTTAAAGCTAGAAAATTATTTCGCATTTTACGTTCGAAATGGGCAAACAAAGCACTTGTGTTGCAAAATTAGATGTTTTAGTATTTTAATTTTCCATCGAAAACCGTTAATAAGATTACCGTATGCCAAAACAATTTATTATTATCCGACACACTAGTTGCATATCATCATGAAGCAAGTAAGTTTGCTACACTAGGACCTACTTTTTAGCTCTCTATTCATTTTCACACCATTGAATTCCATTAAATTACCAAAAAAGCTGTCTAGCAAAAGGGTAAAAATCTAGTAAATGTGGCAACGCTAGGCACATGCGCCTACCTCGTGTCGTCACAAGTGTTTTGGTCCGATGTCAGATTTAAAGGGCCACACATGAACTTTTTTTTTAATCTTTGTGACAACTCACGAAGGATTTTGTATATACATATATACTATATACTAGACATATACATATACATATATACTCCTAAGTACCAGAGTACCGTGAGTGTCGGGTTTTCCGATGTTTAACCAATCTTTTTTGCCCCAGTTCCGTATCAACGCTGACCAAGCACTGAAACATGCAAATATTGCATTTCACAGCACCTTTTAGACAACGCGTAGTGCCACCACGGACGTTATTTTAAATAACTACTACCTAAATAGTAAATTAAATGGTAATCTCACTAAAACTAAATTTTTTGGAGAAAAAATATTTAGCAAGTGACTTTTAAACAGGCAAAAGGGGAGATACAAAGTGTTTTTACTTCAAAATAAATTTTATTCAACGAGTTTATTATAACGTGTTTTTTCTATAATTACGATATCAGTGTTTATTAAGATGATTAACTTATCTAGCCTGAGTGTTTGATCCTATACAAATATAAATATACTAAATTATGAAAGCTCCAGTTAAAGTCAAACATATATACTCTAATTTTTACCAGAGTACAAAAAATAATGTAATGCCATAGTTATAAAAAAAATTTTAGACCATTTTTTTGTCCACCTAAGCAAAGCATGAAAATGTCAAATATTTGTTTCACAGTCACCTTTAGACAAGCGGTAGTGCCACCACGGACGTTATTTTAATAAGATCCTAAATAAAAAAATTAAATGGCAACTCTATTAAACTAAATTTTTGGAGAAAGTATTTAGCAACTGACTTTTAAAACATTAAGGAAGATACAAAGTGTTTTTACTTCAAAATAAATTTTATTCAACGAGTTTATTATAACGTGTTTTTCTATAATTACGATATCAGTGTTTATAAGATGATTAACTTATCTAGCCTGAGTGTTTGATCTATTTAATAAAAATATCTTTTGATTTAACAAATAGCACAAAAATAATGATAAAATATGCCCAATAAAGATTAAATAAAAGAAACATTTTTAGAAACATTTTTTTTAATTTACCACCTAAGCAAAATGAACAATGTAAAATGTTTCATATTATAATATTTTGTTTTATAAGTTCTTTAAAGAAAACAAAAGATAAAACAAGGAAAACGACGGGAAGTTAATTATTATTTAGGACAAGGGTTGACAGTAGTCCGCCCTTTTAGCCGGTATCAGGTGTGGGGTTAGTTCAAGATTTCCATTAAATTGAGCACGATAATTGAGTTTTGAGAGACTTCTGGAGTAGCCTAGGAAAACAAATTTACCAAAAAGGGGGGATAAGTTAATTACAGAGATGGAAAAAACCTAGTTTTTTTAATATTTCCTAATTTTTTTGGTTTAGTGTAAGTTTTTTTCTTGCAATTTTAGTAAAAATTAAGAAAGACGTAGCACATATTTTTGTTTTTTTTTTTAAGGAAATATTAGCAAGATTTTTAAACAGTTTGGATAGTATATTTTTTCCCACTGGCGTTATCATAAGTTGATGATCATTTAAAAAAAACTCTATGAATAGGCCCCCATGCACATATTTTTATTATTGCGAAAACGATATTCACTTACAAAGCCCTAAAATCACACGTTCACAAGCTTGATTGACAAAAGCATAAAGGCCGGCTGAATAAAAAACCAAACAACCAAAAGTTAATCCGAATATTGAAAAACTTTTGATTTTTAATGAGTGGATAAGTGCATTTCTCATTTGTTTATTTAAAAAGTGTTATACTAGAATCTGTCCATTTTCGTTTGACACCAACACATCCACAAAAAACGTTATTTCATTGGTTCAAGAAGTCAGTAAATATGGTTAAAAAGTCGAAAATCATGGTTGTTGATGTTTTTCTCAAACGATATTGAACAGTTTTTGAGCTTCAACCTGTTTTTTTGTTAAATGTATTTTTTGTGTTAATTGCGATGGATTTTGACGGTATAATTACCTTTACATTTATTATGACGCATATATATTTTGAATTAAATCGATTTATTTTACTTAAATCGGAATACAGGAACGCGATGGATTTTCTGCTTTTGTTCTGACTTAAATAAATTAACGAAGCAAAAAAACAACCAATATTGGAACTCGGTAACATTTGTGTCGACACACGGCGTTTTGGTCTGACGACAAATAGGGTCAGACGTAAACTTTAAATCATAATTATGTCGAAACTAATTTTTTCTGGAAAAAGATATTGTGGATGGTTTTAGGTATAATATAAAAAGTTTTATGCAAGGGGTTCATAACCAAATACGAACTTTTGTACAACCTTACTTAGTTGTTCAATAATTATTAAGTTTACTTGATATAATTAAGCCCTAGGGTAAATTTAATTTTCATTGGTGATTTTCATTCCCTTTGAAGAAAAAAAGTTAAATTTATTAATGCATGGAATTTTTATTTTCTTTCCATTAAATCAAGCACTCCATCATCAAAAGCAAACTAATAAAATAATAATTCAGTTCTCTATCGATCGGGCCGTTAAAATAATTAATCTAATTAGTTAATGGAATGGTTTTATAAAAACATTCCCTTTTTTTAATATAGCTGTAAATATATTAAGGGCGGTCACGAAACTTGAAATGTTTTATTGTTTAACTTAATCTTCATTAATTTTGTATAAGTTAAAAAGGGTTTTATTGTAATATTTATGAAAAATAAATTACACATTTTCAGTAAAAACAAAGTGTTAAAACTTCCTCTGCCAAACTTTTATAGTTGCGGAAAGTTCATGTCTCAAAAGATTGTGTTATTCTACATAAATTGTAAGAATTGTAAAAGTGAATTTTAAAGTCTTAAAATAGCCATAAAGTTCTTTTACTTTTTTTAAGAACAAAACAAGTGTAGATATTAAACAGTAGCGTAACGACGTAACCAAGGGCATCAGGGCGAAAATAAAACTGGGACCCTATCTAAACTGGTTAAAATTTAAACACTTTAAAGGTATAGTCTGTCTCAAAGTATATCGTTATGGCTTTTGACGGACCATACCCCAATAAACCTTTAACGATTTTATTACCTATTGTTATTGGGTAAATCCGTTTGTTCATAAGAGCAGGGGTGGGCCAGGTATTTCTCGAGTATTAACCATTAGGCATATACATATTTTGGCTAATATATTAGAGGCAGTGTTGAATAACCGTTTTTACTGTGCGTTTCGAAAAAGTTGTTTTACGTGAATATAACTATGTCGCGTCGTAATCATTTGTCATTATATGCAAAACAGGTTGTGAAAAATGTGTATGAAACTTATATCAGTAGAGGTCTAATTAAACAGAAAACTTTAAAAGAAACCTGTCTACTTACAAAAACTCCAATATCGTCGATAAGGGATATTATTATTAGTAAAGAATTGAACAAAAGACAAAAACGTAGTGATTTTCAATCTCACCGTATAGACAATAGTGATCAGAACCTAATAAGAAGGAAAATATATTGTCTTTATGAAAGCGGAGTTATTCCTACCTTGGATAAACTGAAAAAGAAGCTAGACGAAGACGAAACCAATATAAATATAGCCTGCATCCATAGAGTTGTTTGTTAAATGGGATTTAAATACTGCAAAATAGACAAAAGACAAGTAGTAATGGAATCGCACAGATTACGCACTTGGAGATTTAATTACCTTCAAGAAATTAAAAGTATCCAAAGGATGGGTTGATTCTAGTCAAAACTGTCAGACGAAAGCACCTTCAAATAAAGGAAAACGCATTACCATAATACACGCTGGTTCAGAAGACGGATTTGTCCCAAACTGCTTCCGGTTGTCTGCAAAGAATATTAAGGATTCTAGCTTGGATTATCATGAGGATACAAGTGCAGAACTTTTTGAAAACTGGTTTCAAAATTATCTTTTAAAAAATATTCCAAACAGTGTTATTGTCATGGATAACGCAAGCTACCACAGCCGTCTGCTACACAAAGCACCAGCTTTAACAAGTTCAAAAACTAAAATCCAGGAGTATTTGAAAGTCCTAAAAACAATATGTATGTGATAATTTGGCTGAACAGGCTGGTCATACTGTCTTACGGCTTCCTCCGTATCACTGTATGTTTAACCCCATAGAGCATTTGTGGAACGAAGTAAAAGCAAAGATCAGAGCAGAAAATGTTACACCTACTTTAAGTCCCAGTGTTATAAATTTGATAAAAAATGTAATTACTAACATACCAGTTGAAAGCTGGAAAAATTCACTACACCACATTATAAAAATTGAGGACTTTTACATTTCTATTTAAAACAACATAAATCCTATTGTAATTAATCTCAATGATGACTCTGATAGTGAAACAGAATTAGATTTAGATATTTAGATTAAAAATGTAATAATGTATAGATAATGCAGTTATAAATTTATTAAAACTTTGCATATATTTAATTTCTTAATGTAATTTTAAGATTATACTTACCTAAATAAACAAGAAATTATAAATCTTCATATTATTAAAGTCCGTCCTCAATGTTTTGTCCTTTACTACCTACCGATCCGCAGTTTTATTGCTGTCGGCAGGTATCTATATATACAATTTGCTAATGTGGATATATTTATATGTAGGTAGGTATATATATTTATTTGTCTGTCCACGTGATTCTAAAGTTATGGCTTGAGCTAAAATCATGAAATTTGGCACAGTGGTAGTCTTTAGCAGTGGCTAGAACCTAATGAAGCCCGTTTTTTGAATTTCGCCCCGGGACAAAAATAGGAGCAAAAAAGTATTTTTTTACCGTTAGCCGTACGGAAGGCGTCTTACGGAGACAGAGGCTACTTAATATTGTCTCTCGCCTGGCGGAGACAGGCTTTTTATCTAGTAATCCATAAATGAAGGCAAGAGCTAACACGGTATACTTTGAGACAGACTATACTTTCGGCGGTAATGAACGTTGGGTTGTGTAAATAAAGACGCGTGTCAGGTACCGAAAATTTTATGAGGTTTTTTCTTGGTTTAAATATAAATAAATATACTATAGTCAATATACGCCACTGATCACCAAGTACATTTTTTCATAGGGTGAAAATATGCTGACCCGTCAATAATACGAAGAAAGTGTTCTTGTTTTTGTCGGCGAATGTTTGCCTATAGGACGACGTCAACTTTTTTATTTTGCCAAGCAAACAAAACGGAATTACAAAGCGATTTGTTTTGCGACAGCGTTCTTCATATTTGCATATGCGACGGTTTCGACTATGCATTTTTTGATGACAAATGATATGATATTAAAAATAATAAAATACGAATTTTTAATACCGATATGAACAATTAATATTATTTTAAAGTAGGGAAAAATCTAATTTTGTAGTGGTAAAATAAAAATATTTTTATATAACTTTATTTTTTAAAAAAAGACTAGTTTAATAAACTTAAGTACCAAGCCCAATGACCAAATAGAAAGCTTTAAACCGATATTTTTAATCAAATAGAGATGCATTAAGTAAATTAATGCAAGTAAGTTTTTTAATAAACGTTTTTATATCTTGCGAGTTTTTTACAGCTACTTTATGAGTTATCTTCGAAATAGGCGGCCTTTGTCTGGCTTTTACCCTACTTAAAGTCACTAAAATGTAAAAACTTCTTGTTCGTTCTCTAACTGCTGAATACTCTCTTTTAATTAGACTTTACAAATTAAACCACTTTCCCGCAAAAAGAAAAGCTTGTTTAACAAGAGACTATTTTAATTTCATTAAAAGGCAGGTGGAAGTTAGAAGTGACGATGAAGTCATTAGAGCTTGGTCTTATAACGTAAAATTATTTCCATAATTGCCTAAGGTATAAGATTTAAAAAGTAAGGTTTTTAAAAATATTGCAGAAAGCTGTACTACTGATTTAATTTGCATTTGTCAAAAAAATGTTTAAAGAGAATAATATCTCACAAAAAATACTTATGTAAATTAAGGGCCAAGTTTTTATCCAAAAATCTCGGCCCCTTAAAGTACTGAGATCTAAAATTAGACCAAGTTCTGTCTACAATTTTGTCTTACCCTTTTTTGACTTAGAAAGTTTTTACTGATCTGTCTGTTTGAATTAATGCTTTTTTCCATCCAGACAATTTTTTTTATTAATACGGCCTTGGGAAGTGACCCATAATTTTAATGAATTACTTGAATATCTCATAGATCACTTTTGACATAACTTTCTTAATTTTTCAACAGGTAATTAGAATACTCATGTAAATTTACATACCAAATTTCATACCTTTATGTGGAACGAGACCGAAGTTATGATAGGGGGGAAAATAAGCTGAAACATGGCCTGGCGCACTGGATACGGGTTGTTATGATATAGTTGTATTCCTACGGGGTTTTAGTAATCAAGGAATAGTAAAAATATCGCAAACGTGATGTTGTAAATGGTCATTTATTTTGTTATGTACAACGCTGCCATCAATTTAACGAGTTGGATGTAAACTGACACTAGTGAAATTAATTAAAATGTTTGATTTTATAATTATTGTTTAAGAGTAAATCTAGAGCCACTAAAACATGGATTTAATATTTAAAATACTCTTTTTCTAAAATAACAAGAATAAAAAAATGGTATTCTTTTGTTGCGTCAAAAAAATATATAAAAATCAAAAACTCCGAAAAATAATATTCTTGGAAATAAATGTATTTTATTACGCCCCAACAATCCTTTATCTTGATAAAAAGTCGTCTTTTCTATCTCAAGTCGGATCTACATGCAGGTGTTCAAAAAAATCGAATTAAAAATAATATTTTTTTGTGCTTATTAGATTTCAGATCTGTTTGACACGATAGTAGAGAGTGAGCAAGTAAATTTACAGGACAGTGGCAGGTTTCCTAATTATTTATTTTAAGTTACAGCTTTTAAGGGTTCATTCGTTCATTGATAGGTAACTCTGAAAAGTTAATTTTTTATGCAACTTTACCATTTTTTTTCTCCCAATAACAGTTGCTATGTGCTTATTGATAGTCCCATAAATTAGTTAAAAAACGCAAAATATCTAAGTATGTCTCTTTTTACATCAAATTGTGTGTGTAAGTAAAGTATGTGCGCGTACAAGCTTGCGTGCGTATATGTGTGAGCGTGCTTGCGCGTTAGTTCCTGCTTGTTTGTGTGCACGTCCAAACAGCCGTACGATTTGGATTATTTGGTGTCAAACCCGATTTTTAACAACTATCGCTGATTCTTGCATATCTACCAGTAAAGCAAGGAAAATGGTTTTTAGTACACTTGTACCTAAAATTTTCAAAGTATACTAAAAGTTGTTGTCAAGCGTTCCTATTTACAACCATGTCCCTAAACGTAAATCATGTACTAAATTTAATTTAAACTGTCTAAAGTCGGCAAGGGTATCTTACTTTATGCTCACACTCTAAAATTAATATTAATATTGATTCGAATTCGTATATTAAATCGTATCAAGTAACAAGGTATGACAACTAATAAATTTATATCCAAGCCAAGTTGATTAGCGCAAAACCTGATAAAACTATCGATCACAAATAGTTTTGTTCACAAGCTGTAACCAATTAAGAAAGAAAAGTAGGTTACCCTTATCTTTGGCTAGATGGAAACGCCGCACGCTGTGGTTACCAAGAGCTTTCCTATTTAAATTTTTCTTTTGTGCATAAACCGCTTATTATGTGTGCGGGAGTTACATGAAACAGATAAGGTATTTCAGTAAATACCGTTTAGTAAATTCGTGTATTAATTTGATAAACATAAAGAACAACATGCAAATTTTGAGTGTATTATTAAATAAACGAATAATTGCTAAAAAAATATTTTAACTAATAATTTCCTTTAGGGAGTAACATATACTAGACTAGTAAATTATAACACAAAACGAATAAACAAAAATATTATTTTAAAAAATTAGTCTGAAACTCATGACTTGTCGTTCTTAAGGATGGCTTTGTACTAATTCTGATAAATGGTATTTTTATTATTACTGACGGAAAGTATTAAATTAAAATAAAAATTAGGTCGCACTATTACGATTACTATTCTATTTTTATAACAATGGTAGTACTGCCTTATGAACATTTAATAAAGTTTTATGTACATTTGTTTACTCATTAGTATAGTTATTTAAATCTCTTTAAAGTTGACCAAAGTAATTTTATTAATGATTGTTAAAGGTGCATAGAGACTCATCCTCATCACCAACGAATTCTTGGATTGAATTAAAGTAAACAAATACTGTGTGCTTTTAATATAATCAAATGGGAGGCTGAGAGGAGTTCTTGTAAACAGACCGCACCGGCCAACGATTATATACTACAAAGCAAGGCTCATTTTGCAATGTTTATTTGTCTTCTCTAGTCCAAACTACTCTAAAAGTACATAAACGCAAATTGTTCAACAAAATCATTACAGAAAACAGAAAACCCTTTAAAACATACAAGTTTAAATGGCCAAAGGAACGTAAACAAAACGATTCTGCACCGGTGGTGACGTCACAGCCGCTCTCCGCTAAATTTTCCAACGTAGGTTAAATGGAACTGGGTCATCCTTTAGTAGTTATCCTTGCTTAGAACTGTCATATCAATAAATGTTTATATTTAAAATTGATGTTGCCTATGCTAACTCAAAAACCAATATTATTGAATACTTTTTATTACAATTTCAAGATAATTTCCTGCTTTTGATTTTTGAGATTTGGCAATTTGTTTACGTTTTTTCAAAACAGAAACAGAAAGATCACTGTACCAAACACTCTGCCTACAAACTGGAGTTTCGTTAATTCTAGTCCGTAAGTTCATTGCTTATCACTTTTATTTAAAGCAGTAGAGAGTTACAATCTGGTCGTACAAATCTGGAAAACGATCCATGTGAAGGACGTCCAAAAAGTGCCTCAACACCAGAAATCTAAGTGAAAATCTAGGGTATTGTTTTGGAAAAATGTTGATTAACCGACGAGACATTTAGGAGAGCCCTTAGGCATTAAGCATTTGGCTAAAGTTTTCAAAAAGCTATGTGCACAAAGGGTGACGGAATTGCCAACAATAGAACAAAAACACATTCTCAGAAAGATATGGAGCGTTTGAAAACGAACAAAATGATTTTGTGCATATTTTCATCCTTCTTGACCACCTGGATGTAAAAAAAAAAAAAAACTGGTTTACAGAAGAAAAATAAAGAGGTAATAGAATCTGTGAAAGCATATGTCTCCGGGCATATTTTGGCGATAGAATCCATAAATCTGAAGATCATCGAAATAAGTAAATTAAAGTTCAGGTTTGGTTGAATAATAAAATTTATTCCAAATTATTTTCTTTTAAATTTTTTTTGTTTAGTCGGCTTAGCAAGCGACACTAGAAACTTAAAGGGGTACTGTAGTCTAGAAAGTTCAAACAATCGATTTTTTGTTTATATTTCGATAGTCTAGATATTCAAAAATATCTCCTTAAAAGATTTTTTTAAATTGGGATGATTTTAAAAAGTTATAGCTATTTTAGTGCCGTGGGTTTGTTGTTCAGCGCAATAAAGCTAGAATCGGACGTTCTGAGTTTCGAGCTTCAAATATTTTTTTTAAAGAAGAAAGAACTACTCGTTCTGCGGAGAGAAATTCGTTAAATACTCAATTTGAGGTACAAAAAGTTATACGTACTAACTGTTCTATCTGTTAAACAGCCGGAAACTTACCTTAAAACTTTAAACGCCTTTTTCTCGAAGCTACTTTTTTGAAACGTTTGTCACAAAATCTCAAGTTCTAATTGACCGATTTTCTTAAAAGTTAGCATACATTTTTGTTATATATCTTTTATGACAGAAACCAACAAAAAATCGAAATTTTTTATAAACAATTTAGTTAAAAAATAGCTGAAAAAAATCTACCTTTTTTGAGAAACCGCAATTTTTCATTTTACCGGGCTTTTGCCATAATGACATTTGTACCGATAAAGAATCTCCCTTTTTTTAGTCCAGAAGGACGGGAATCATGACAAGATGGACCCGATTTTTCCCCTCTACTTATTCAACAGCGTGTAATTTTTGTAAATTCTTCAAATATAAATAAATAATCAAAAAATGGGTAATTAAAATATAATTTTCTTTATCGACCTTCAAAAAACGCCCAAAATTCGGGCCTTTAAACTAGAATACTCCCTTAAAATATTATTTTTTGTATTCTATAATAACATTACCGTAAGTCCATAAAAATAATTACACCTTACGGGTCGGCAAAAATAAAATACTAAAACTCAGCGTACACAAATTAATGGCTTTTTATTGGCACTAACTCCAAAACTACTCGTTCGCGCATAGCGCTTATATAAAACTAATTAGGGTTTTTCATTGGCGCGTCAAATTTTCCAGCATTAACGGGCCAGTAAAAGCAACATTCATCAACCCGGTTTAGTATTACTTTTATCTTGCAACAGATCCGGATTCATTGGTGGTTTTCCTTAAATATGATTTAATATTAGATAGATGCACATGAATCACTGGTCAACTATATGTCTAAAGAAAAACATAATTTGAAATTTCGTAGAATAAAGCACATTTAAACGAGATAAAATTATATTTTCAGTAGAATAATAATAATTTCTCTTTGCAAGCAATAATTAATTACCTTTCTAGCTTATAGGACAATTATAGCGTAGATATTTATTCATATTTAAACCAACAAAAAACCAATCATAAAATTTTCGGTAGCTGACACGCATCGTTATTTACACAACTAAACTCTTAATACCACCGGAAGTACGTTCGAAAATTTTTGTCCGGGTTAAAATAATTATTACCGATTTTTTCCAAATACTAAAAAATCTTTAAACGCAAATCTTCTTGTATTAATAACCTTTTAACAAAATATTCAGGTCATTTTTTGATTTACTCATCACAATATATAGAATATTTTTCGAACATTCTCAGACAAACCCGGCCAAAGAAAGGTTTTGTGGGACCTGTACGGATTGTTTATGTAGGATATTTTATGTTTTTTTTTGTTACTGGAGATTTATGACAGGTTTTTTGTTAGTTTCAATATGAATAAATATACTTTACACCTAGCCTAAACAATCAAGAATCACAACTCTCCAAACAATACCAAGATATGCCCATTTAGAGTATGACATTGTAGTCTTTCGACCGAGCAACTTATGTTTAAAGTGTTAAAAGAAAGGCGATCAATTTTTCATTTTTAAATGTGTTTTTAAAAGTCTCCTTAAAATAATATCACATTAAGCAAAAAAACAATAACACCCTTTCTCGTAAAATTTAATAAACATTAAAAGATATATAGATGACATTATTCCATTTCTCAACATGAAAGATATTGGTACCAATGACTTGACAAACAAAAATGATTTTTCAACCCTCCAGGGGGTGTAAACTACCCTTAAATAACAATTTACTGAAAAAATAATAATTTTAAAACTTTTTATAGTATTACTAAAAGCCTCTCAATGAGTCAGCATACAAAAAGTAGTGGACCACATTCTCATGCCCCATCAGGGGGTGTAAACTATTCTTAAATGATAATAACTTAAAAAAAATAAACGTTTTCTTAATTTTTTTTTTATCGATTTTAAATAAGTTAGCATGTACAAACTTTCGATACACATTTTTATCCCTTTGGAGTGTTGAACTATCCATAAATAGCAAACACTTTAATAAATAAAATTTTAAAACGTTTTCTTGCGTGTTATTTAATGGTGGATAAAGGAGCATACAGTTATTTAAGGGTAGTTTACACCCCCTTCGGGAGTAAAAATAGTTTTTGTCTGTCAATAACTCATCGGTTACCTGGATTTACAGCAAATAGTGAAAAATAGCATTTTTGTACGTAATTCTTTTAATTTAAGGGTAGTTTTATCTCCTTTTGGTTATCCCGCATATTATATTTTTTATAAGTTATTAACACAAACAATCGCTTTTTAGATTACTAGTCAAAAAATAAAATATTATAAATTATTATATGGAACTGTTATTATATCCCAGCTTAAAAATGCAATGGTACAGAAACTTCTTGAATTATATTAATTAAAACTAGTATTCATTGTGCCATGAACAGAGCTGCCAGTAATTAAATTAAAATAATTGAAAAATAGGATTTAATTATTTCTCAGTAATTGTATTACTTTAATTCAATTACTTTCCGGGAAAGGTAATTGTATTTGGATTATCAATTAAAAGAATAATGTAATCGTCATTGGTAATTGATTTTCCGAATCACAAGTAATTTAATTACTTAGAAAGTAATTTGATTACTTATAAAGCAATTGAAGTACTTAGAAAGTAATTCAATTACCTAATAAATAATTGAATTACTACGAAAAATTCAAATACCTTTCTTTATGGAAAAACTTCCGAAATTTTGGCCAGCCAGAAAGGGCATTTTGAAACACGGCGCGGCGGTTTCCTTTAAATCCGGCGAACGCCGCCTCCGCGCCGATTTAGTATTTTCGATTGATGCTTACCGCCACCGTTTATACTGTTTTTTTGTGGAAAAATCTGTTGATGTTAGGGGTAGGATAAAAAGAAATATTTATTTTAGAGTCATTTATTGTTGAACTTGCCGAGAAAGCAGTATGACGTGCGCGTATGATGCATATTAATATAAATATGTTATTTGTTTAGTGTATTGTGTTTAATATATGTCGTTATTTAAATAGAGTAATTGCTAAAATATTTAATTACTTTTACTTTTTATTATTAACTGAATTACTTTTTAAAGGTAATTGCGACAGCTCTGGCCATGAACAATACCTACCGATTTTTAAATACATATATTCGATATTGCTTAAAAACCCCAATAAAATGTTTTAAATTCGCAAATTCTTTAAAGTTAATAATAATGTCTGCAAAGTTCAAGTTAATAATAATAAGGACCATAAAACTATACAGCAGCCCCCATTTACAATAGCTGCAACCTAGTATCATTTTACGAGGGTATTAAAAACGAAGACTTAAATTTTATTGTTCCCAGCCGAATTTAATTAACATTTTAGGATTTTAGGAAGTAATCTTGAAACAGGAGATTATGCATTACCTTTTAAGAAGATTAAATTAGTTAAATTTTAAAGCATCTATTAATTATATGATTTTAGTAGTAGAGAATGCTCCTTAGAGACATGAGTGCATGTGCTGCAAAGTAATTTCTCATTAATCAAAAAAAAAAAAATATATATATATTATATATATATATATATATATATATATATATAATATATATATATATATATATATATATATATATATATTATTAATGGGGTTCTTTATAAACAATGAAAAAAATTAAAAGCAAAAATAAATAAAGTTAATTGTACGTTTTAGTATTTTTAGATTTAAACTGAGAAACCATAAAATTACCTGGTAAAAGAATCGTCATAATATTTGGTAACTCCCAAATGGTTATACTTTCGTTTTGTTGAATGCCCGTTTCGTCGAGTTAAAATATTTATCCTAAGAGTCTTTAATCGCATTATTGTCCTTTCCGTTTTGACGTCATGGTAAATTTATTCGAATTTAGTTAAAAAGATATTTGCATAATTATCATTTTTTGTAAAATATTTTCGGTAACAAAAAGAATACTTAGAAACAAAGGTAGAACTTTCAAAGAGTTAAGTTCGTTAATATAATTTATTTTCATTGTATTAGTTCCTTTTATTTGGATTATTGCAACTAGCGTTTCGGGATTACACATCAGCGAAATAGCACTCTAAATTGAAAAATCGGCAATGCGCATGACTTAAAATCCCGAAAATAAGTTCTGTATTAAGTTGACAGCCGGACTGGTTAATTTCCGTAAGATATTGACCTGATAATATTGCGCCACACACAAAATTTTTATATTGGAAGTGCGTACTGCATATTTTTTGTCTACAAATTAAATATAAACCATACTTTCAAGCAAACTCGTATTTTTAAACAACTTCAAACAAAAATGAAATGAAAATTTGACTTGCCGGATCGGTCGCTTAACGCATCACAACTCGCATGTTGTGCCACTTCTTAATGGGTGGGAGTACGCCAATTTTTCTTTCCTTCTCTTTGATGTGAACCCAATATTGCCAAAAATAAAGGTGGTTATGTGTTTTAAACATCAAAAAAGAGCTAAGGAAAAATGCAGATACAAACAAGATATGATAAGTGTATATAGACAGCGGTTTACCTTTTGTGATTCAAATAGCCACTTTTTTGTCAGTCCAAATGTCCCTATATAAACAAAAAAACAACGTTATGTTTAGAACGGGCACATAATTTACGTTCTAAATGCTACATTGACTTTTTATATTATACTAAAAGCTTAACCACGACACTTTTTCTCTAAACTGTAATTAACCCGGATTCTAATACACTGGAAATTTCTTGTGCAAAATGTTATGACAGAGATAAAGTCTAAAAGCTGCTCTATAAAACTTAACTCATAAAAAGCACTGTATAATTAATAATTAAAGAGTTAGTAATTTTCAGGTTAAGTGAATATCCTGAATATACGCTTAAAAGCCACAAACATCTTAACTACTGATAACCTGGGAAGAATGTTTAACTGGATATAAAATTTATTTCAATTTGACCACATTGCAAATCTTCCTTAAATGAGAAAGTATGTAATACTCTGAAAATTTTAAGGCATAATATCGCGACATGTTGACAGCTAAATCTCTGTTAGAGTATTGGTGGAGAGGTAGTTTCTTTCTTTTGTCATAAATTTTATTGACTATGGGCTCAGCTATAAAATAAAGAATAACAAAGCAAAAAAGCTCAGTGGGATAGCAGATATGCACTAAAGAATATCAAGTCAAAATGTATAGACACTCTGAAAGAAGGGGTTTAGTTGTAGATCTTGCAGGCATGAAAGGGACATAGTCCTACAGCAAATATTTTGAAGTACCATCTCAAACTTCCAAAGTCAAAAAACGTCAGGAGCTGCAAATAAAAAAAATGATGTTCTGCAAAGATATTGAAAAATAATTATTCTTAGTTTGTGCTAAGTAGCAACATATTTATTAAACATTAAACACTGACAATGGACATACTTACCAATGCAAGAATATGCAAGAATATGAGTGGGCCATAAGCACTGGAATATTACAAACATCAGATTGTTGCACCATGGCGAAGTAGATTCAAAAACAATACTGAACTTTAAAAGTATTAAATGTTAAATAAAAATTGGAACCAGCTCAGGCGAGTAAGAGGATTAAAAGGATTTAGGAACTTGGCATAGAACATCTGATTATTTTGGGTATGCAAAAACAAATTTTCAGACCATGTGACAAGAATAAAGAAACATCTTACAAATGTAGTCAACTTACAAACTGCAGAGTTACACAGTTTCCTGATATACAGTACTCTCCAGGAGCTCGGCGACAAAAAAATGGATAAAACGGCTATTATACTTCATAGGTGTCCTTTTTACTCAAAATAAAACACAGTCTCAACAAGCTCCTTGGCTACATTGTCAATGTCACCTCTAACCTATACGTATTACTTACAATGCTACTTATCGTTTATTTATTTATTTGGCAAAATTTACCACCTCTTATTTTAACTTAAAACATGGACTTTAAATGAGAATAATAATAGGCTATTTTCTTGGTTTACTCTGATGTTATCTCGTGCTTACATTTAAACCATGTGCGGTACGATTTAAGCTTAATTTTGCATGGTTTGGTCAAAATACTTTCTCTTAACGTTACTGTACGCTAATAACTATTGATATAAGTTTCAATTTTATACTAATTAAACGCAAGATGTCGCTAAACTACAGAAATAGAAAGTCACTTCTTTATGTTGACAAAAGAATTAATCATATTTGGGGCCCTGGGGCATTTGCATCCGATTTATTTTAATAAACATTGGAAATGGTACAAGCGTAAGTAAGCTTTAAAAATGATTTTAAAAGAATAACCATTTAATGGCTTAATTCTTTTTCTTAAACAACTAGAGTCAACTAAATTAATTCATAAGTATTATTAATACACCAAGTCATCATGGTCCCTACTTCGACCCTGTAAATAGTTCGATACGGCTATATAAGTTCCATAATTGCATATTTTCATGTTTTTCGAGCTGAAAAACGGTCGTCGATAATTTGTCCGCTTTGATTTTAAATTACACGCTCCGGAGTGTTCAAAAGCGGGAAATGGGTTTGTTAAGTCCTGTATACGCCAGGCATGTTTCGACTATATTTAAATTTTTTTCTGATGGGTTTATCTCATTTTTTTGGAAAAAATAAGATAAAGGGAGTAAAAGGAATTTTTAAATGTATAAGCTGTTAAAAGAGGATATATTAAAACGAAGAAAGCGATGTCTATAATAGCGGATGAGATTTAAAGTGGCTCGCCCCAAATTTCTTCATTTTTGAAAATAAAAAAAAAATTTGGCACATAAATTTAATAGATAAATCTTAATATTTTAACAACTGTATAATTGTAAATGAGTCCTTAAAGACCAAATGAAATACTTAATTCTTGTACTACATGAAGATTAGAGACTGAAACAAGGAAAGCTTTTGGCCAATACAAGTGCTACTGTTTAATTATTCATGAAACACTTGTTAAATATTCACATTAACAGAATCACAGGATAACATTTTGTAACCTTAGGTTAAGTATAACTAACAGAACAATAGAACAGAGAAACCGTCGAAATTGAAAAAAATTTTTCGTGACCGAAGACCACAAAAAGTAAAAAAACTGCAAAAATCTCGGTGTGCGATTCCAAAAATTTTTTCTTGTGAGGAAAGTAAACGGACCACCCTATAAACTCTCATTCACAAATAACCCGGGGCCCAAAAAAAGGCCACAATTTTTATTTTTCGCGGACCGCTACTTGCTTTTAATAATCTTTTTTTATTATTAAAGATTAATTCCTAAGTAACGATGCAATTTTAGAAATTTTAATATTTAATTGAAGCATACAGGTACAGGGGTGCAAGGGCAAGTTTTACCTGGAAATTGTAACACCTGTGGGGAGCAGCAGCTACAGCAGTTTTATCATGGAATCAAAGTGAAGCCTTTTTTAAACTTTTATTTCCTTTCATCAGGGCATTATCTCGTATTTTATTAGAAATATACTGTCTTAACAGTGCACGCCGAAAGAAAAAAAAGTCTCATTGTTAAACCATGTATTGAATATGTTTAATTCAATTCTGAACAAAATTTCTGATATAACATCGTTACAAAAGGAGGAAGTTATTTTAAAACTGGGGCCAGTTATAGTGGCCGGTTTTTTTTGAATGTAAGTGGATAATGTACTTACCTGCCTCTTTTGTCCCCGTTTAAGCTTGTTTTAGGTTTTCAATTAAATTATCCTAAGTATATTAGAGGTAATTCTGCATAATGTGGTGGGTCAGTTTAAAAGATTAAAAAATTTTATTTTCAATTAAGACTTGTTTTTTAAACCAATTAAAAATATTAAGTTCAAGGACGAAACTGACCAATCAAAAACTTTAAACTATTAAAAATTGTTTATTTTGAGCATTTCTCTGTAAAGTGGGCAACTTTGGGGTTTTTTTGTCCGGGCAAAAAAGTTTTTTCATAGAATAATAGTTTTATTTAATTATTATCATTGGGCAAACTTAAAAAACACAATGTAGAAATAAAGATTTATTGTATTAAATGTTATTGAGGTAGTTTTAAATAAAAGCCAGGGGACTGTGCGTAAAATTGGGGACAAAATAAACATTAGTAGTTTTAGATGTATCATTTAATTAAAAAATAGATTCCTCTGATATTATCAGTAGAAAGTTCATTAGATTTCAAATATTATAAGTATGACTTTCTTTGAAAAAATATTTTTATAAATATACACCTTTTGACCATGGGACTGTTTTTGGGGACATGCAGGGGACTGTTCTTTGAGCATTATAAAAACGATTTTATTGAATATTGTACGATGGATTGCGGTAAATTAGGTGATTAATGTGATTATCCTTTAAAGTTGGCAATAAATTATAAAATGAATTATATTTTTCATATTATATCGGCCTGGGACACTGAGTTGCCCAGCTTATGTGGAAATTCCCTTTATATTTAGCTCTTAAAAAATCGATAAGTTTCCCAAATCGATCAACGAATGCTGAAAATCTCAATCTAATTAAATAGGCGGTAAATAATCTTTTAGCTAAAATTCAGCTTCAAATTCAAGCAAAGCCTTTGTCAGCATTCAATATGCTCCCTCGAAACTGACAAGATATTAAACAATACTACGGACATGACTATTATTCAGACGGGCTTATCAGCGACAGGCGTTGTTCCGACCGCTTGTGGAGTGTCATTTCGGTTTTGTGCACTCGACGTAAACCGTTAACCGATGTGGTGCAATTGTCGCAAATTGATAAAACTGTCACGTTATAACGGCAAGTGCGAAAGACACAGTGAAACGCGCGAGCGGTTATTGTATTACATTATCTGCTCTATCTACTGCTCCATAGTTCAGTTTGATTGTCTGCGAGTACGCTGGGAAATGACTAGATCGCTTTTATGGCAGTTATTGTATGTTCGTATCGACCATAACAAACTATAATGGCCGTGGAAAAAGTTGCACTGTTATGTTACAGGGTAAAGAAGCAACACTAATTAAAGAAATCCAGAACATAAACCACTAGAATTAAAGTTAAAATTTTTAGCACTACTATACATCAGTTAAAAAAGCAAGTGGAATACAAAGAGATCTAGAAACCGACAGGTTTATTAAATACAAAAATACTGCCTACAGTGGTGTGACCATTTCCAACCAGTATGAAACAGGGTGTAACCGTCTTGGCTGGACCCGGAGTTATCCATTAATTTGGAGGCTCCGTAATTTTAAAGCAACCAACCTTAATAGTCCTACTTTTTTTATATTACTTTTTATTAAGAAGCCTCTATGCTCAAAAAAAGTGTTATTATAATATTGGACCTACAAAATATTGTTGGTCTATTGAATAAAAAAACACGGGTAACGAAACGAGATTTAAAAAAATGGTTATTAGATAAAAAAGTAACAGGAACATAAAGAGATCTACAAGACTTTAGGTTACAAAGGAAAGAAGCAATAATAATTACAAAAAACTTTTTAAAAATGTTGGTCTATCCAGTGAAGAAACAAGAGTAATACAAAGGGATCTAGAAAATTATTGGTTTAGCAAATAAAGCAGCAACATAGAAAAGTAACATAAAACATAATTTAAAAACATATTCTTGATTAATCGAGTGAAGAAAAAACAGTAAAACAAAGACGTCCAAAAAATATTGTTTTTAATTATTAAAGTGACTGACTAAATATTAAAGATATTTAAAACGGTAATATAAAGAGGTCTAAAAAAATATTGGCTTTTGGAGTGTAGAAACAAATTGTATATTAAAAACGGGTGTAGAAAATAATGATTTGTCACGTAAAGTAGCAACAGTAATACAATAAGACTTAGAAAAAAATTGGTTTATCAAATAAAAGAACAACGGTAATACAGAGATTAAAAAAACATTGATTTATCAAATAGAAAACCAACAGGACTACCTTTTTACAGGGTAAATAAAAATAAATTATAAATTACATAAGTATATTATACTTAGGGGACATATTATTTTTAAGGATCTGTTTTATTAGTTTATTTTTAATAATGCAGGCAATACAGCAGCAAAATCAGCTGCGTTTGTGAAAATTACAGGTAAATTTTTGCTCCGGCAACTTTAATTTATGGGAGATTTTAATCAAAGCAAACCTAAAAATAATTATTATAAAAATACTTATTTAGTTATCTTAGTGATGGGATCCATTTACTGTTTTTTGGTAATGTGGTATTACAAGAACTATCTACATAAGATATAAGAAATTGACTTAATTCTTTATGTATATAAATATATAAAATTTGATTTTAACCTAAAATTGATTTTATGATCTGGCCAAACATCACACCGAAACCTTTATCAGTCACTCAGGCTATTATTAAGGAAATTAAAGTTAGTTTACAATAGTTCTGTTAGGGCTTCTTATCATGAAATCAGAATGGGTTCCATCCATTAAAATAAACAAGTTTTGGTATTGATTGTAATTCCTATTATTGGTATTATTTTAAATTTTTGAAAGATATAATTCGAAAATTATTTATAGGATGGGTGTAATTAAAATGGTCTTTTAAAATACAGTAAAATTCAAAGAAGGATTTTTAACGGAGCACCTCAGTGACAAATGAATAGGATAATTATAATACAAGACGTTAATGGGAAGGGAAGAGAGGTAGATCAGAGGTAGCAAATGAAGAGAGAAGAGATATGCAAGTTGTTTTATACAGAAATGTGCCATTTAGATGCCACAGCCTAACAAACTGTAAAAAACGTCACTATTTTTTTTCGAAACAAATTCTGCTATACTATGCGGGGTGTAACAAAAAAATTCCCACCATTCAGGGGTAGGCTCTACGTCCAAAAATATGGCGAAATTCGCTTATGTCAAAATTTCGAAAAATGTCTTCTTATAAAATTATAGCCATTTTAAATATTGAAATCAGGCAATTTTCGCCAGTTAAATATTTTACTTGTAAATATTATTTTAAATCTAGTCATCCTTGATTAAGACAGAATAGTAAATTTCGAATGTCAAAGTCAATCCTAGGTTTCCGGATCTCAACCCAACAGAGTTTTGACTTTGGGGTTATCTGAAAAATACTGTTTACCGTGTCCTACCCAACAGTGAAGATGATTTTATTTTTCGCATTTATGGAGCTTTAGCACAAATTACAAACGGAAAAATAAGTCGTGTAAAAAACAATTTTATTCGCCGTTTGCACGAATGCATTGAAAAAAATGGTGAGTATTTCGAACACTTGCCTTTGTAAATTTAAATGTCTTTGTCTTTAGTCAATAAATTATTTAAATTTGAACTTTTAATTTGATTTTTAAAAATTGTTTTTTTTATTATTATTCAAGATGGTTATAATTTCATACGAAGACATTTTTCGAAATTTTGACATACGTGATTTTTGTCCTAATTTTGGGCGTATAGTCTACCCCCAAATGGTGGGGAATTTTGTTTGGGACACCCTGTATACGAAATTAACCTTCAATTTTACGAAGAACCCAAAAAAATACAATAAAAATTGAGAGTTTTGCTTCTGGGCCACCCTGCATAAATAACTAGTGAAAAAATTTGAAATCCGAGCATTCTTTTAAAAATTTGGTCTTTGATTTACGAATTATTCGACTAGCGTATATTTTTTTTTCTTTTTTTAGTTTTTCTTGCTGTTGCTACGATGTACACCTTTAGCTTATACATGTTGGACAAGTATTTGGCCATTTAGTTTCAGTTTCCTATACTTAATTAAATTAACACCAAGCAAAACAGGTTAAAGTGTATTAAATCGAGACGACCTTAATTAAATCTTATATAGTCTCGGTACTCATTTTATCGTTGACATTAAGTGCATACAAACAGAGCTAATCTTATTACGTCCGAGGCGCAATAAACACCTCGGCGACCCACGCGTGCCATAAAACTGGCATTTCCGATGATAAATCGCCCTTAATTTAAAGATGCCGGTGAATTAAAAGCGCCGCGACGCAGGTAGATGATGATTTAAGATGATTTAGCACACACTTTCGGTGACAAATGGCGTGACCACCTTTTGGCCGCACAAAGTATAATAAAGCGCCGTGTTTGCGATGCAAGTACACATCGTCAATCTTATAAAGAGGCGGATAATAAATTGTCGAGAAGTGTTAAAAGGTGGCTTTAATACATCTTGCAAATAAATTTACATATCCTCGCCCCAGAATAATAGTAACAAAACTTTAATTTCTTTTTTTTTTTCGATATACTAATAAGGTTGCACTGTGATATTGCCCTTTAGTTGTTGTTAAAAAGTGTTCTTTTTTGCCAAAATAAATAAAGTTACTCCACAAGGCAGAGTTGAAATGATTTTTTTACATGTGGGGAATTTAAGTTTAAGAGATGCCTGCGCCCAATTTCACGTAACACATCCAGATAAATCGCCTTTAATTCCGAAGTTTTTAAGGTCAAATTTAGAAAGACTAAAGGCAACTGATAGTGATGTCTAAAGGTTTGTAAGAGGCGTAAAAATAACGTTATTGACGAAAATATTCTTCTTCGAGCTGTAGAGCATCCTTATAAATCGACATATAAAAGTGCACAAGAGGTAGGTTGTTCCCAGTCGAAGGTTTGTACAACTTTACAAGCAAATAAATATCACCCTTACAAATTGATGAGTGTCCAAGAATTACACGACGGAATAATAGGACCTATCTTCATAAACCAAAATTTAACCGGCGAAGCATATTTACAGTTATTGAGAAACGAGCTTGAACCATTTATTGACGAACTGCCTTTAACACAAAAAAGAACCTTTTATTTTTAACCAGACAGGGCGGGGCGCCACCTTATTTTTCAAGACAAGTACGAGAATATCTCAATGAACTTCTGCCTGGAAAATGGGTTGGCAGAAGGGGAACAACTAAGTGACCTGCTAGGTCATCTGACCTCACACCGTTAGACTTTTTTATGTAAGGTCACGTAAAAAATAACGTGTATGTCACGGCACCAAATTCCGTTGATGAGCTGAAATATTTCATTCGGCGAGAAATTAAAAATATTAAGGTTAGTTAAATTTTGTGTTTTTTTGCCACTACTTAGCTTGTTTTATTTTTCTCCCAATTTTCATCACTTAATAAATAGGCCAAAACCAAATTATTTTCGCCTGATTAGTCAAAAATGGCTATTCCAACAAAAAAATGGTATATGAAGTTTTTTGTAGAGCACTTTGAAATCTATTAAACGGTAATAAAAGATTGCGGTGTTGCCATTTTAAAAAATCCCTTTTTAAAATTTTTCTTAATTGGGTTATTTTAAATATAGTTTTGTTTTCTTGACCGTTTGCAATATTAAACTTTATTACTTGTTTTTTGGGTTTTTTTTTGGTTTTAAATAAAAATCAATGTTTAATTGACGTTTCGGTTTATTTAGTTAAACCATCATCAGAATATCTAAAAATATTTTCTATTATTGTATTTAATTAACATGATGAATTTTGAGAAAAGTATGATTGTATATATTTTGTAAAGTAAACACTTACCAACTATATTGTAAAAATTACAAGCACTAGATAACAAGATGTAAAGCGTAATAGTTTCACGTTTAGTTTTTAAGTGTTTGGTTTTTATCTTTATTTTGAATTTTTTAAATCTTATTAAATAGTGTAGGTTTATGAAAGGCAAAAGGTATGTAACTTTATATTTGTTTCCTTTAATTAATTTTTGTTATTTGTTTTTGTTTCCAATTGTATATATAAAGACATTAAGAACATCTTATTGTTCTAGATTCTGATGATGGTTTAATTGGAAATAAACCGAAACGTCAAAGAAATGTTTAATTTTATTTCAAATTAATTTTAAAAAATGACCGAAAAACCCAGGAGAATTAAAAATTATTAATATATATATATATATATATATATATATATATATATATATATATATATATATATATATATATATATATATATATATATATATATAATATATATATATATATATATATATATATATATATATATATATATTATATATATATATATATATATATATATATATATATATATATATATATATATATATATATATATAATATATATATATATATATATATATATATATATATATATATATATATATATATATATATATATATATATATATATATATATATATATATATATATATATATATATATATTTGTATATTTGTATTGAGATTTGAGAATTTCTTTTATTATCGTGATTAAAAAAAGTATTAACATTTAATTTAAGACGTTTAATAATAATCCTATAAAAATATCTTTAAAAACTCGAAACCTCTCCATGACAATATACATTTCAATTAAATTTGCTCTCCCTTTTAGCTAATATTTACCTTCCCTCGCATAAAAACGTTAACGAAGCCACTTTGCCGAATCCATAATCAAAAGGTGTTGCCCCATTTATTGTCTACCCTAGTGGGCCGAAATTGATAAATTATTCAGCAACCCCCAGTTTACTGTAATGTTACCTGTCAAAGACATATTGTTCTGTTTCTCACTGAAATTCCCTCCGCCAGCGCCCCGAGCACCCCCCGCGCAACGTTCTGGTCAAGTGAGCAGCGTTACGAGCGCAAATCTCCGACAGGAGGTGGCAAGAAATGATTTATTAGGTTGCAAGTACAGTTTATGTTTTAAAGATATTAACTGAATTTAGTTTGGAATAGTTTCCTCTTAACTAATTTACCGTTTAAGTTAAATAATAAATTTAAGTTTTTAAACTGAAATTTTAGGACAAATAAGAGCTACACAGAGCTTTCCTAAATTGCTTTAATATGTATAAAAATGGTTTGTTATATTTGGTTGTACCTAAATTACACAGCCCCACAAAAAAAAAGTTGAATGTCCAAAAGACTTGACCATGGGACCTTCATTTTTTTTGGGTGGCTGAATTCGAATCCGGGGTCAGTTTGACCCCATCAGGTCAGGGTCAAAGGCATTTTTTTCAGAGTCAAATCTGCAAAATCAATCGCAACCAAATTTGAAGACTGTATGCTTATGACCAAGGCTGTAAAATTATAATTTTGAAGATTTTATCTTGAAATATCTCTTGACCATGACCCGACGGAGGTCAAACTGACCACGGATTCAGTGACCTCAAAAACATAAGGATACAATCGTCAAATTTGGTTGCAACTGGCTCGAAAAAGGCTTTCTGGCTCGAAAAAGGAATCCAAGCTTTTTTGAAGCTGCCGAGGCTATGGATGTAATGTGTTTATGCCAGCTAAGGTTCTTCTCAAAAGTAACACCGACCAGATTAAACGACTTTTTGTTCTGGCCGCTTATATGTAACAGATGGGCATTGGCAGACTTTTTTCGCGACAGCGAACATGACTGTGTTTTCGAGGCATTAAACTGAACAAGATTTTTGGCGCCCCAATCCAAGATAAGTTTAAGGTCTTGTGAAAAGGATATCTGCATTGTCCTGCGTTTATTTTCCAAATCAGAATTACAGGATGGCTTAAGAAATTGAATACTAGAGTGGGGGTACCCCCCATCGTAACAAAACTATAAATGGGATTGATTGTGGAAGAGAGAAGAACGTTAATGTGTAGAAGAAACATCTTGGGTGCCAGCACTGAGACCTGGGGCACTCCAGCATTAATTTGATAGAAGCTGAAAGAAGCTGGATAATGATTTAAATTAAAACAACAAAGATACACAAAAATACAATTAAATTCATATAAAAACATTTTAACTGAACTTAGGAAGTAGAAATACGTAAATACCTAAAATGCTAAAATACAAAAGCTACACTTTTACAGCATGTTAATAAAATTTTCAGTTATTATTTATAAATATATTTTTACTTATCTTTTAGTTCTTTCAGGTAATGTCAGTGGCGGCTCTAGGATTTTGCAATTTGGATTTTTCGTGAATTTGATAAAATTTTATCGTCAAATCCCAAATTTAGCAAAATTATCTAGGTTTTTTTAAAACCCAAAGCCAGTTGATTTTTTTTACTCTAATTTTAAGAAAAATACAGAAATTTGGGACTTACCGAAAACATTTGACCAAATTTTTTTTAGCAACGTGTTTCTCCCAAGGCCAATAGCAAGCATCTGGTATATATTTGGTGTGAACACATGCCCCACTTTTTAGATAAAAAAAAATTTGAAAATCCCAGAGACGCCGCTAGGTTAAGTTAATTGTACATTCAAAATATTGGTACCTTAAAAATCACTGAAACTGTTATCAAAATAGTCAGGTAGCTGCAAGAAATTGCAGCAAATTTTAAAAAACAAAGTGCGCGTGCGGCGCAAGCAAAATTGAACGTACGTATCTTTTCAACTTGCAGAAATACATGAAAAAATATGAACAATATTGCATGCAAAAAAACCTGCAGTAAGACAAATTTCACGCAAAGAAACTATGAAACTGTAAAAATACCTTATAAACTCTCCAAGTTAAATATTGATCAATGTAAATTTGTACAACCCTTAAGCTAAAAATTACCGCCATTTTTATCCAGTACAAACAAAACATTTTACATAAATATTAATAAAATCCTTAAATTCCATGTAATTTCAGCTGACTCATCATAATTCATCACCACAATGGGAATTTTTTTTCCATTATAATATAATCATTAGGGCGTTGTTCGGGCTAAATGAAGTGACAGAACGTGTAAACAGCGGCGACTAATTAATTGAAAAATAAACAACGCGGTCGCAAATGGCAATTACACGCCGGCGACGCATAAACAAAACGATCGGGATGGGAAACACATGTTTCGGATTATTGTGACCGAGAATACTGTGTAAAAATCCAGCTTATTTGTCACATTTATATTTATCCCTCAAAATTAAAAAGTGTTCTTAATATGCTATTAGAGCGGGATAATATTTTTTTCTACTACTGTATAAATAAGAAAACTTTGTGGTCCTAGCAACGCGAATGATAACGAAAGAGAACCTTCGTGTTACCTGGTTGCTAAGCGTTGCTAGCTACGAAAGTAATATTTTCAGCGCCTGGACAAAAAAGTAAGAGTAAAAAAAAGAAAATATTTTTGTGGGAAATATTAGGATTTATTTATAAAAAGTAACTAATTTATGACAAAATATTTTAAAAAACTAGGTTAGGTATTAACATTAAAAGTAATTGTGCAATTTGAGCAATTAGCAAAAGAAATTGGAGGAATAATACTTGAATTAACAGTTTTTAAATTTGTTGTTGGATATCGTTATCACCTTTAACTACGTTAATATTCATATTTTTCACTGTTACTTCATTAGAGGAAATATTGGTAGGAATTTCGTGTAAAATCTTCTTTGAAATTTCCACCTTATTACTATAGGATTCAGCAATATATCCCTCCGCAACAGAAGAAGACTTCCAACCTTCATGCCTTTTTAAGTCCAAAATATCGACATCTGAAGCATTGGCAAGGAACGTAGTTGACGTTCTTCTAAAAGAATGGCCAGTGTATCTACTGATGTCTTCAAGCTTCAAAAATTTCGCAATTTCTTTAGGTACATTTAAAAAAGTGTGCTTTCCAATTACTTGATTAACACATTTACCTGTTTCATAACGATACAATAAACGCTCATCTAGAGCATTCCTTGGTCTCAGCTTAATATATTCCTGTAGAAATCTGACATAAGAAACTGAGCCTTCATCGTTGGTTACTACAAAGTTTCTTTTAACTTTATTTTTAGACTCCACTATTTTTACTATAGCCACGTCATTTCTTATTTCTACATCACTTAGCTTCATTCTGTATATTTCGTCTGTCCGGCATGCCCCAGCCACTCCCATAATGGCTATTACTTTCATTGCTAAGTAACTTTGATCAGGCGCGTTAAGTAAAAACTTTGATTTCTTCTTTTTTAAAAATTTTTGACTTTTTTGCTTCATAACCATCGTTTTTCCTTTTAATAAAAGCAACTAGTTTCTTGAACTCCGAAATATCTTGATTTTTGTTTACGGAAATTGTTACCTTGAGCATGGAATATACAGACCAGAGGGTTGGTGGTGATAAAGACTCGGATTTTTCTTGAAAATACGCCAACATCACATTCTCGTCAATCCGCCCCACATTTTTTTGTAGCAAGCCATTCAGAAAACGATTTATATGTTTGATGGTACCTCTCTTTAGATTTGTCTGGCAGAAGTGAGGCACACACAAGGTCGGTTGCCTTTTGGATGCCATTTTCATATTCATTTAACATTTTAAAATGGGAATGGATTTATACTAAATTAACAAAATTCAAAATCTGACAAGTGCTGATGACAGACAATGTCAACAATAAATGTTGCTATGGATTAATTTTTAACAGGTAAAATTTCAAAATCTCTGATATTTCTGTTAAAACATGATGTTAATGATTATTAAATTATGCGATACATAGAACAGTAGCAGAAAAATATAATACATTACACGATGCGAAGCCTTTCGGGTTCCGGAGGTTTAAATAGCCTCGGCTTCGCCTCGCCATTTAAAAACCACCTCACACCAAAAAGTAAACTTTCGCATCTTGTAATGTAAATAACTATTAAAAAATGTGATAATCGTAAAAAAATGCGTGGCTGTAAAAACTGAGCCACTGTATATTGACAAATGTCGAGGCGCAAGAAAATTTTCTTGTAAATGCAGGCATTAGTAGAGCCAGCGTTCACTAACTACGACTAGTGAACGCTGGTAGAGCAATTTATTTTACGTACGGGGTCTCAAACAAGAACTGAACAGGGTTATAATGGTGACTTTTCTCGTATTTAAAAACAATGTAAAAGAACCATCATGTGTATTTTTTTCTGTAGTATCTATGAGAAAACTTGAGAAAATTATTTTATTTGAGACAAAAGAGATACGATGAAATTTATTGCTGCATTTTGTTTTGATATTAGGGTTTTTGTTTTGTACATTTGCGTTTAGTACACCGTAGAAATTTCCCCCAAATATTATTATTTCCTACACAAAATTAATTATTTATTTTTAGACATCTCGATTCGTATACCAAAATCTGAGGTAGTGTCTCTAATAATTCATAAAATATGGTAAAATAATTTAAAAATTTTATAATTATCAAAATATTTATTGCTCGCATATAAGATGTTATTTAGATAATAGCGATATTAAAATGATCTTATAATAATAAGTTTTAACTATATACCTAAACGAAAAAGTTTACTGTTCCTACTTTTAGTGAGTTATCACGTCTGAAATATAATTGGGAAAAATAAGAAGTCGCTTTAACTAGAACTAACCATGACCGACCTGAACTGAGGGCTTTTGAATTTGTCCAAATTATTCCTACGTTTGATTAAGCCTTGGCAGAATTGCGGCCTAAACAAAAAAGTTTACTGGTCCTACTTTTAGTGACTTATTACGTCTGAAATATAATTGGGGAAAATAAAAAGCCGCTTTAACTAACCAGAACTAACCAAGGACTTTTGAATTTGTTTAAATTATTCCTCTGTAGAAGTTATTAATTAAAATTTAATAATTTTCACTATGGTATTTAATTGGTTGGTTATTTGGGTCATCGCAATGGTCGGTGTACGAAACGAAAAGCATAAAATTGATTAAATAAATCAGTGTACAAAACGAGAATATTTCAGGTAAATTTTTAAAGGGTACGAAACTAGTAAACTAGAAAATACCTTTCCCAACTGACTGAAATTGGTAAACAACTTATTTACAGATTTTTAAAATTCTTAATTATAAAGATGGTGCGCGGGAAAGTCGGAAAAGAAAATAGTAACCAAAGAAGCTGTGCATCTGCAACAAAACTACAACAAATATAAAATAAAGAATTATGAAAATTTAGTAAATTGCACCCTACGCTTTTTTCGAGGCTTTTTTACTTTAATTGAATTATTTTTTATTTTTTAGTCCGGTTTGCTATAACAGCATGTTTTTTTAGTTTTTTTTAACTTTTATTTATTTTCTTTTTTAGTCCCAAAACAATATCAAAATTGGCAATTGTCATTTTAATAAAGAAATATATTTTTATTTATCCTAATGGCCCTAGGCAGGACCTTAGCATGAAGTTATAAGATTATTTTATTGTCATCGACCCTTGACCCCTGTGCAAATTTTCAAGTTAATCGAACTTTTTAAAATTGGTGAAAATTAAGTTAAAAGATTCCGTTACATAGATACGTACAGGTCAAGCTAATATAAACGTGTTAATAGAAAAATGGCGTGCGCGGTGTGAAAAACTGCCACAAGAAAAATTTTACGCATGAAATCATGTACATTGTAAAAACACATTTAAAAATACTAAAATTTCTTGTCAGTAACTTTTCAGTGGCAAAATTACACGGCACATTCAAAATAATGGCAACCATCATCTGGACCAAATATCATTCTTTTGATTTGACACATCAGACAAAAAAAATCGTTCACGACTCCACTTTAACACCTTAAGTTTTAGGCATATTAATTTCTTAAGGAGTAACTGATATCATAAATAAAAACAAGGAAATCGAATAAACTGATTAGGACTTTATTTTAATTACCTACTGTAACATATATTCCAGTAAATGATATTTTATTTTGTAAAAATTATTTATTTATACAAAAGATAAACAAATTTAGCTCAAACAAGCTAGAGTGTGGCGCCAGGCAGATCCCGGCGTTCAATGTGTCGGTCGCCTCCCCTTAGACTGTTGTTGTTGTCACCCGGGGTGCAGTCAATATTCGCCCCCGGCGGCCGCCCCTTCGGGATGAATCACCCGCACCCCCAACACGCAGAGGACGAGCTTAGAGCTACGCTTACGGTGACAGACAGGTAGATGGAGGACATGCATGCACAGCGTATTGATCGTGAGCCCATGCTTAATGTGGTGAGGTACAATGTATTAGTTTATTTCCAAAATAAAATAGCACAAAATGTATTTTCAAGGAATAAAAGTTTTACTTTACATCCATAGCTAAAACAGCGTCAAGAAAGCTTGGCATGAATTTCTTTTTATCCCTTTCCAACCTGAGCACTATCTTTACAGAGCGAGTCTCTAACTTGGAATAAATTCTTTAAATCAAAAATAAGTTATTTTTTTAAAAAAATATTCGGACCCGTCGGTAAGTATTTTTAGTAGGGCTCTTTTCTAAGACAATTTTTTTATACAGTCCGATATTTAAGATATTATGATAATTCTTTTTTTAAGAGGAACCCCAGCAGTTCAAAGGCTAATTTTAAACGGCATATGAAGTTACACATAACTTAACAATTTCAATTTTTTTTCGTGTGAATTGCAAGATATTAAATAACAAAATTTTTATCTAAAAAATAAACACATGCTGAAAATTTGGAATAAGGGGTTCTCGACTCTTGCGAATGGATCCCGCATATGCAAAGTTCGGAATTACCAAAAAATCTAAACTTCTTTATCATACGCCCTGTATATATAAGTAAAACTTGATAAAATGTCATTGCGAATAAAAAAGGTCCTATGAATTTTTTGGATATCAGCATCGATCGATTGTAACAGGATGACATCTGTCAAACTTGACAAAATAAATAGTCATTTTTATAAAAATTATATAAAATTAAAAATTAAATTTATTCAAAAATATTGGTAACCCGGTATAAAATATATATGTTATTAAAAATTGTTTAATTATCGTCAGAGAATGTAGCATATTAACTTTAGAACTACAAACCCATTTTTTTACAAACCGGGGTAAATATTTACCCCACGGGATTTTTGCTCTTAAAATCATTCTGAAAGCAGTAATCTGACTTATGAGTAACCGAATTTTTTCGTTGTTTTATGCCCAAGAGAATGGTAAAGAGCTAATTCAATGTTATGAAGGTTTAGTTGGTTTAACATTATTTGAATAGCTATAAGTACTGAAAAACAGTCAAACCGTCATTTAAAAAACAAAAATTTACTATTTACTATTACTAACTATTTTTCTAAACAACCAATTTTAAAAATTACAACGGGATTTTAAAGAAAACACATAAGGCTTTAAGAAAAAATATACCATCATGATGTTTTGCTAAAAAAGTCTATTTATTTGGAACTTTGAAAATTCAAACAAAGTGAGAACCAATCAATGGAAAAATCAAATAAATATCCATAAAATATTGGTTTTCAAGAATCTATTTTGTTTCTTTCATGGAAAATATGAAAAAAGAAGAAAAATTTAAAAGATATAAAAAATATTTAAAAGTACAGTTACGATTTTACTTATTATTAATTACTTATCAAAATTTACCTAGGGTAGATATCTACATCGGTTTGTAGTTTAGGATTAATAATTGGGAATAATTTTTTATCGTCAAAAGAAAATTTCTATTATTATATTAAATTCTACAATGTATTTTTTATTCCAAATTCACTCATTTGTTCTCAAATTTGTGTACTCAAATTTATAACAATTTATATTATAAATAAATAAATAATTATCCAACATTATGCTTTCATGCTCGAAATATTAACTTTGTACACAAAATAAAAGATCTGTCACCAGATGAATTATATTTTTAGTCACCAAAATAATAGCGTCACTTAAAGTTTGGTTAGTTCTAACTAGTTTTGGTTAGTACATATATTTAGAGATAATTATTTTCAAATATTTTGGCTTTAACAAGCTGCTGATCGATATATCATTATGGGAATATACCAATTTACATGATAACTAAAAAGTAAATAATTTGGTGACTGATTAAATCATAACCTTAATAATTGTATTATAGAGTAAAAAACATATCTACATTTTGGAGTTAAGCCAAATAATGTTTTTATTTAAATTGTTATTCCCAGAAAACAAAATAATCTATGAAAAAACAATAATCAGTTAATGAACTTTCCCAATGCCATGTAATCCGTCCCACCTTTCTATTTAATATTCTCACAGGCGATAAAATCGTGTTCTGAATATTGAACGAGGGGTGAAAATTGATTTTAGTTTTTGATAATTGATAAACATTGTTTACGCAGTAATCAGGAAAATGTAGCATGTACGCAGGTAGGTGGGTAAGCAATCACCGAAATTTATTTAATCAAAATTATATAATAGTACGAGATTCGGCCGCTTAAATTTGCAGATGTATGTTTGTTTTTAATAAAACCTAATTTTTATAAATAATACATGAGAGTAGAATAGACTGCAGCAGGGTTGCCTGACAAAATTTAGCCGCAAATACCATGGATTAAATATACCGGGTAATCCACAAGCATGGCTCATCCCCTTTTTTTCCCGCACTTTTATAGACAGAAAGATGAAGATGTGGAATATAATAGAAAGTTAAATTTGACGTTTTTTGACAAGTCATGTGACATCCGGCGGCTTCCGGTTTTACCGGAAACGACCTTAAGTTAAAATTTTCAAATAAGACACCCAATATATTATTATAATTTTGGATTCTTGAGAGCATTTTTCGATTAACTGTATCCATTTGTTAACTTTTGACAGCTATTTTTTTATTTTTAAAGCTGTCATTTGACATATATGGGGCACTGCTGAACGCATAATGTTTCCAGAAATCCAAAAATGTAAAAATATACGCCGGTGTCTCATTTAAATAAAAAAAGATAACAATAAACACCTGAAATAATATACAGTGTGTCCGCGGATGGAGTCATTTTTTTATAAAAAGTTCTGCTTGTCGAGAAAATAAATTTACAAGATTTAAATTTTTGATAAGATAAACAGGGTGTTAAGAAATTAGGAAAACATAAAAATGCTTTAAGGGAGAAGTACCATTATTTATTATTTAAAAGAAAAATTTTATTAAACAAATCTGTTTATAAACTAACATAAATTTTTCAGTTTGTTTTATTTGGGATACTCGCCTTACTACTTTTTGGAAAATGGGACCCCTTCGGTCCGGGTATGATATGGTAAGATCAGGCGACCTAGCTGAATAATGGATTGGACCACTTTTCGCCAAAATAGTTATGTAGCCATTGTCTGACCAAGACTGTGCAAGGACAGCCGTCTTGTTGCCAAAACATTTCATTACGTACTTCTGGTTCTAAAGTATTAAGAAATTGTAAGACAAATGTTTTCAAAATTTTCAAGTACACATGCATGTTTTTTGAATTTTGTTATTAATGTTAGCAATGATTTGGAAATTTGTATTTAAGCTTTATGTCAGTTTATAAAAAACTTTGTGCGTTTAAAATAATAAATAATGGTACTTTCCTCTTAAAGCATTTTTATGTTTTCCTATTTTTTTAACACCCTGTACGTCCTATCGAAAATTTAAATTTTGTAATTTTATTTTCTCGACAAGCGGAACTTTTTATAAAGAATGACTTTTTGTCGTAAAATAAATAATAAAGATTTTTTCTCTTTTGTGGACTCCATCCGCGGACACACACATTTATACAGGGTGATTCATGAGGAAATGTCAATACTCCAGGTACGTAGTCAGGGTCCAAATATAATTATAAAAGCCTATACAAATATGGGTCCGCAAGGCCTTCGTTTTCGAAATAAATGGTGTTAAAATTTTTATTTTATTTTTCTATTTTTTAAATACAATCTATAATAATGTAAATATTGGAATAAAAATTGATATCCGGGGAATTTTTGGTACAGCGGATTCGAATCTAATCTTATTACGGCTTTTACTTGTAGGGGGCGCCACCCACACGTCTTTTTACTATTTTGAATAATCACAACTTTTTGGTACGGCCCTGTATTACATTTTTAAGTAAATTAAATAATTGTTTTGTCATTTTTACATCAAAAAGGTATACTTGTTAAAAGTTGATTTGAGCAACTGTTTTCGAGATATTTGGATCTAAAAAAATTACGACGCATCTGATTTTATTATAGTAAAATTAAAAAAAAAATAAAACAAAATGAATAATTAAACAATATGTATTTTAATGTTCAACAAAATTATTGTTCTTAAATTATGTTCGACAAAACATAAGCTAGGTTTTATAATTTTTAAAAATTCCACCATTTACTTTTCAGCACAAGTCAGCTCTGTGGTAAACACCCTGTATCTCGGAAACGAAGGCCTTGAGGACCTATATTTGTATAGACTTTTATATTTATTTTTGGACCCTGATAATATTGACATTTCGTCATGAATCACCCTGTATATTGTGTGTGTGTGTGTGTAAAACATTTTCTAAGTATTATTTCAGATTTTTTCAAAAAAGCCACTCCAATGGCCTTGCAGTTCAGAGCTTTAAAAAAATTTACTTGACTAAACATTTTTACAAAGTTTACACACCATGACCGTCGCGGCATTACAATCCTTTTTTACATTTCTCAAACCATTTAACAGAGTTTACTTTATATTTTTCCTTTGACTATTTATTATTCATATTTTCAGAAATTTAATTTTAAGAGGAATCTGAAAAGCTTTCGGAGTTTAATTTAAAAGAAGGTTCTTAAATATTTAAAAACTGTTTTATTTCTACAAAAGTAGTGCACGTTAAAAGTAATCCACCCTGAGTCGTCGCGGTTATCAAAGAAAATCAGTTAATATGTTAATGCATCCTTAAGAGGGTTTGTAAACGACTGCTTATTAGAATAATGAATTTTACTTTGCATAATATGAATACACTGTTTAAATACTGACTCTAGTGATGCAGAGATTGATCATTTTAAAACGTCCTAGAGAAATAAAAGTAAAATTAAATTACTTTTTACAATGTTCAATTAATTAATTTTAATATAGGTTTTAAAAACGTTCTTCTGACTATACATTATTTTTATTTTTGTTAGTTTACTTCAAATTTAATACTTGATGTACCCTTTATAGGTTTGAGTTATAATTTTAAAAATGACTATTCTTCATCAGGTTAAAAAAGAAAAGTAAAAATCACATTCATTTATGTATGGGGCCGTTTAAAAACTACAACACGCGGAATCTCATCATTTTTGATCCCCTCTCCCTCCGACGTCACACTCTAGACTATAAATATTATGCCACAAAAGCTCCTCCCAAATTGCTTTACTGAGTTAAAAGTGCCGGGTACGTAGAAGCGGTATTCGCTTTGATATTGGTTCTGCAGATGCACCGATTGCATCAAGCCACACTACTAGTATGGTACATTTTACAATATTTCGTTGATTTCTAGACCGCAATAAAATTTAAATGACAACCCTCACTGGTAAACCCATCCATAAATAAGTTGCCTGACAAAAATATTATGTCACAAAGCTCCTCCCAAATTGCTTTACTGAGTTAAAGTGCCGGGTAGTAAACGGTATTCTCTTGATATTGGTTTGCAATCGTTTCATCAATCCACACTATAATATGGAATTACAATATTACGGATTTCTAGACCGCAATAACATTTAAATGACAACCTCCTAGTAAACCCATATAAATAGTTTCCTGACAAATATAAATTAAAAATCCTGAAAAAAAATATTTAGGGTTTGAATTATTTTTAAACTGCGAACGTCACGTTTTCTTAGACCCCCCTCCCCTGTATCCTCATAACCCTTACATATTGTCATACCAAGCGATACCCCCCCTGTTATGCGAACGTATTTTATGAACGGCCCTTATGTAGATATATGTTTGTGTATGATTTAGATGATCCCATATTTGTATCTTTTATTCTATTTTAAAAAAATGTAAAAGCAATCTTGTTGATTTTTCCCGTAAAATCTAAGAAATATCTAAGAAAATTATTTAAATTAAAACGAAAAAGATACAACATAAAATTAACATTTTCCTAATGGTTCGTTTTTAAGGGCATCTTATTATTATTATTTTTTTTTGATACATTTCAATAATTTGTGTTTATTTTAAGTTTAACAGAATTAATGTTTCACTTTTAGCAATACGTATTTATAGTAGTAATCTTTTTTCATTAATTGGGTATTTATTGTTACATTTTTCTATATTCTAATTTAAATCGCAAAGCTCTTATACAAACCAAATTATGTATGTTGTTACTCAAAGAAAGCCTAGATACTCTTTGTATATGTTTCACTCACCCTAAACTATTTCCAGAATTACAAAAAAAAACGTAATTTTCCATATAAAAATATCTCATAATCATAAAAATTATATCAAATATTTTAGCATATTATTTTTATTTTTTCCAAAAAACATATTCGTTAAGCATCCACCTACTCCGACAAATAAAGCACGAAAAATAATATTCGAAACACTTCCTTTTTTATGAAAAACGTCTCTCGAAAATGGCTTTTCTCATTATATAATAAAATAAGGCGTCTTCGAGGCATTAACTTCTCTGCCTCTGCGAGCAGAATAAAGCAAATTTATCTTTCACAGATGTCGCATCGAGAAACTTAAAATTTTCCCGTAAATTTCGCCCCGAAGCGCTATTTGACTTGGAGGGTTAGGGTCGTAAAAGTCTACGCATAACGTAAAAAATGTTAAGAAATTTTCATTGTAATTTTACCACTAATAGTGACAATAAAAAAACATTTTTAAACTTAACAAAGGGTTGGGATTTTTATAAATTTAATAATAAAAAAAAAAACGGGGTTTTTTTTTTTTTATTTTACATCTAATCACAGCAAAAACACTTATTTAAAATAAGAGCCAATTTTTTATCGAAAAATCTCAACCTCTTAAAGTACTAAGATCTAAAATTAGACCAGTTTTGTCCACAATTTTATTGCACTATTTTTTGACTTAGCAAGTTTTTTCGGTCTGTATTAACGATCTTCTTTTTTTATTAATACAGGCAGGTTTTTTTTACCAAGTTGTTACCCGCTGTTATTCAAACCCACTAGATACCAATATACCTTCGTAAATATTTCACAAAATTTTCTTACCTTGTGAAGAACTTATAACATTTTAGTTACATAATGGAAGGTGAAACTTACCTGAAAAGAAAAAAAAAAAAATTTTTTTTAAAAATAATTAATTTTAAAAAAGATAAAGTTTTAAGATCGGGCAAAGAACAAAAAAAATATGTTTAACCAAATTTATCACTACAGTTATGCAAGTTGTAAATTAGAAAATGTCAGTTGTAATTATTATTTTCTTAAACTAAATCAGCGTTTCTCAACCTTTTTGGGGGTCGGGAACCGAAAAATTTGTAAAAAAATTCGCGGACCAGTGTTTTTTTTTTAACAAAATTTTACTAGGTATTAAAAACTCTACAAAGGGGAATTTAACATTTTTATTATCATTTACTTACAAATAAAAAAAATTTTTAAAAAAAAAAAAAAGGTTTTTGAATTTTTAAAAATTAAAAAAACCAAAAAATTTAAAAAATTTTTAAACCCCCCCCCTTAGCCATTAAATTACCAGATTCCCGAAAAAATTTAAAATAGTTTAAAACTTTACACATTGGAAAACAGCATCTAAAGTAAATGTATACTATGCCGGCCTAGTACATACATTATGACGTGGCTTTTTGAATTTTGTTGCAAAATTAGAAAACAGTTATATTCCAGTAAATAAAGGGACAAAGTTGTAAATAAATCTGTACAGTTTTCCCTTGTGGCGCAATTATTAGGTCTTCGGGGATGCTTTCGAGCGAAAAAAAGTTTATCAACATTAACAGGTGGGAAAGGGCTGAAAATGGCCCGGGTCATTCCATGCCACTTCATCCAGGTCATGTCACCCATAACCTCAGATTTGGCTGAATTTTTTTATTTGTTTATTTGAACATGCTAATAACATATACCAAGTTTTAAAAAATTATCTTTAATAGTTTTAATTATGCATTTTTGAAATTTAGCAAAATATGGCTATAAGGCGTTTCCGAGGCTACCACTTTCGGCGACATATTAAAAAATCCATAATTTACAATATTTAACATAAAGCAATCATTTTTTTACCAAAATGTTCAGAAAAATCAGGGGATTATAGAAAAATATATTTTTGGTTAATTATTACTTCATTTTTATGGACTGCTGTGTTTAATTTAAATTTTGAGTCCTTTTTAATTCGCAAACATAAAATCTTTAAAAGGATTATTGACCAAAGCATAGCAGAACCAAAGTATTTTTTTAATTTATCCTAAAGATGTAAACTAAAAAATCTGGAATAAAAAAGATGGTTTTTTACCTGCTTATTTTTTAAAAAAATCATAAAAAAGTTACAATTTGGTTATGGCGAATAAATTTCCCACAACATCAATTATTTAAAAAATTGTTATCCAGTTTAAAACCTTTAATATTTCCTCTAATTGCAAATAATTTTTTAATTAATAATGATGCATTGTAAACAATAAAAATATGCACTGACCTCAAGATATTTATTTGATTTGTATATGTAAATTTTTAACGTTATTTAAGGCTGTACACCTAAGTAATATTAAAGCCGGCAAATGTAATAATCTATTTACAAAATATTATTTTTTATTTACACAAGGGCTCATTAGCTTAGTACAATTTTTGAATATCATTTAGGACTTTTTAACAGTTGAGGAGTTACTTAATTTTAACATGGGTGCAGGGGCCAACATTTTCTTACAACGAAAGTCTACTGAATTTCTTTTTTCAGGAAAAATACATCCCCCGAGCCATTATTGTAGGTGGATTGACACTTGGAAATTATGTTGAAAGAGAGTCTTCCTTGGAGGCCAGAAAATGATTTTGTGGTCCCCTGGGGGGTGTAGAAATTTAACACGAACATCACACTTAATTTCATTTTTTCCATACTAATCCAAAATACCAATTGTCATCATAAATACAAATGTACTCATTTACACTTATATCTACCATTTTCAGAGATGAATTCATTTAAAAATTAAAAAAATATTGTATAAATTTCTCATCAAAGCTGATACGTTTAGTGGCAATTTGGTCTGTAGATTTTGGAATAAAAATGGGGAATCAAAGGAAAGTAAATTGGAGCAACTTATTTAAATTTTTTTAGGTTAAAAGGCCAAAAATTAACTGTTTACTTCGTTTGATTTTATGTTTTTGCATTTTTGAGAAGCCCTGTATGATAAAAATTTTATTTTCTCATTGTAGTTAACATTTTTTGACAAGCAGAATTTTTTATCAAGAATGATTTTTTTCGTATCTTGTCATTTTGTTTTATTTGTCCTTTTTGAACCGCATCCGCGGACATACTGTAGATTGAAAAACTAACAATTATATATTAAGTAAACCAGTCATTAGAGACATTTTAATATTACATTTTTTGTAGGTAACAAAAAATGCTAAAAATTTATTTGAAACGTAAAATTATGTGGTCAGAATATATTTTTTATCGATTATAGAACAATATTGAAAGATGGTATTTTGCAATAGGGGGTAAAGAGGTTTTAAACTGGACAAAAGAATTGATGTTGAGGATTTATTCGCCATAACCCAAATTGTAAATTTTATGATTTTTTTAAAAAATATTATAAGGTAAAAAACCATTTATTTTATTCCAGATTATTTTAGTTTACATCTTTAAGATAAATTAAAAAAAAATTACTTTGGTTACTGTTATGCCTTTGGTCAATAATCGCTTTTAAAAGATTTTTTGTTTGGAATTAAAAAAGACCCCAAAATTTAAATTTAGCAAAGATTCCATAGAAACTGAATAATAATTAAAAAATATATTTTTTTTATAACCCCTGATTTTTCGAACATATTGGAAAAAAATTATTACTTTATGTTAAATATTGTAGAAGTTTTGGATTTTTTAATATAATAATGTCGCCGAAAGGGTGCTTGGAAACGCTATTATAACCATATTTTGCTAAATTTCAAAAATTCATAACTTAAGAACTATTAAACATAATTTTTTAAAACTTGCTATAGATTATTAGGATGGTCAAATAAACAAATAAAAAAATTGTCAGCCAAATGTGAGGTCATGGGTGACATTTAATTTTTTTATTGGATGATTTGAAATGGAATGACCCCCCTCAACGCCCGAGAAATGGGTTTTCTGCTAATATCTGGCAAAATATGCGAATTGGAGAATTTTTGTTTAAACAAAAAATGAAGATCGTCTTGTGGTGTACAAAAATGGTCCTTATAATTTTTCTCGAAAAATCGATAGTTTTCGAGATAACGGGACCCAAAAGTCCCCTCATTTCAGCTGCCGCTCTACCGTTAGAATGCCGCTGTCTTCATGGATTCACTTATAAGCGGGCGGACGAATTGTTCCATTACTCGGGGAATAATGTACATTTTTTAATCATTCAAAGTTTATCGGAATGGGAAAACTCGTACCCATCATATATGCATATAAGTTTGGCCCCATTCTGATTTTTCTAGAATATTAAAAAAAGCAGTCAAAGTTTTTTTTCACAATATTTTGATAGTATCTCATTAATTTATTGATATTTTTTGAAAAAATGGTTTGTGATTAACATTTCTTTTTTAAAATGAGACCTTTGCAAGTGTTTAATTATCCCAGAAAATTTCCTTCACCATCTTTCTTGCGTTTTGATCATCTGCGTTTTTTAGTAAGAAACTACTAACTACCACATCTATCCAGTATGGAATGTTATGGGTTTTTCGACGGCCGTTTTTGCAAAAATATTGGTGTTGCGAAAACAATGGTAAAAACCATTATTGTAGATTTCGAGATGATCTTCATTTTTTGTCTAAACAAAATTCTCTAATTTGCATATTTTGGCAGATATTTGCGGGAAACTCATTTTTGGGACTCTGGGGGGCCATTTCCAGCTGGTTTTCACGTCGGAATCGTGATAAACTTTTTCTCGCATCCGCGAAGACCTAAGAATTGCGCCACAAATGAAAACTGTATAGATTTATTTACAGCTTTAAGTACTTTCAGGTCTATAGTTACTGGACTATTAGTAAAATCATGTTTTTATACAATACCACATCAACTATAGTTTAAATACAAATAAAATAACACAATTTTCGAATATACATATTAGTTCTAAAAGCCGTTCTGAAGACTTCAGTTCTTTACGTTTTATACGAAATAAAACATTTAAAATATATTAAATATATCAACCCCAAATGTCCCATATGCTATACCACTCAGAATATCGCGCAATCATCCATTTCTCATCTATTCATATCCCAAATAAAACAAACCCCTAATTTTACCACGCATTATCAACCTCTTCTCTTAATGTATTATGATCACGCTTAACCCCGGGCATTCGAAAGCATAAAGAACAAAAGGACCGACATAATAACGACAAAATCTTAACAAACCACTTTCCATGTCATGACGTCATATAATACCCGCAGTTTCGTCGAAAATAGCGCCATTAATATAGGGCTTCGGCGCTGACAGCGAAGATATAACAAGCAGTCCTGAAACTATTATTTCGATGAAAGGGATTTATTTTTCACCCTAGTTTTCCAACGCAAAACTAAGTTTGTTGTTTGAAGTTTGCTATTATGGGAGAAAATTGATATCCTTCCTGTATCGTATAATAAATATAATTAAGTTTTCCATGTGTCTCATACATATAAAAAACATATAATGTCGGTTATTTAAAAGGGGTAATTTTGCAGACGGTTTTTGTTATTGATGTTGATACAATCACATAGTGCACCAGCAATGTATTCTTTTTTTAATTTCAGAATTTTTATTTCGGGTCGTATACAGGGTGCCACAGATTCGAGTGCATGGATGGGGATCTCGGAAACCGTAAGAGATACGAAGTCGGTTAAATTATGGCAAAGTTGTGTATTTGCGTAACTAACCATGTCCACTTTAGAAAGTTGCAAAATTCCGAGTATTTCCGAGATATCCGGCAAAAACTGAAATTTGCCGATTTCGTTTTTATTTTTTTCTGGCGATATTTAAAGAGATATGGAAAAACAAAAGACACTTTTTCAGCATAGCGTTGAGAGATTTTCCGCACGACGTTTCGTTTTCGTTAAACCACCATATTTTTTTAAATACGGATCTGGGTTTTTAATTTAATTTTTTAACCCTTATTATCCCAATTACAAAAATGTATATCTAACACTTAATATTTATTAACAAATATGGAACGCCCTTATAAGAAATGATGTGCGTTCCTTGTCTAATTCATTGTCTCTTATGGAAAATATGTTTATTTAACAGAAAAATATTAAGTGTTTGTTATACATCATTGTAATTGGGATTATAACTGCTTTATAAAAATGCAATAAACAATTGAGTGCCGTATTTAAAAAAATAAAGTTGATGATGGTTTAACGAAAACGAAACGTCGTACGGAAAATCTCTCACCCCGTTTTGTAGAGCTTAAATAGTGACCATGAGAAAGTGTCTTTTGTTTTTCCATATTTCTTTAAATAATGTCAGAGAAAAAAAAAAACCAAATCGGAAAATTTCGGTTTTTTTTCGGATATCTCCGGAAGTACTCGGAATTTTACAACTTCTAAACGGCATTTTGATAGGTACCTAAAGAAGCAACTTTGCAATAATTTAACCGACTTCGTATCTCTTACGGTTTCCGAGAGATCCCTATACATGCACTCGAATCTGTGGCACCCTGTATACTGAACAGGGTCAAGGCAAATATTGCCCCATATTAAATTTCTACTTTTGTAAACTAAAAACATTCTGGAATCTACCCTTTTCTTGAGTTAAATTAAGAACCAAAAAATTGTCCCACAGTCAAAAAGTTATTAATTTTAAATATGCTCTGCAGTTTTGTGGCGGATATATATGTTCTTCATTTCTACTTTTCTAAATATGTTCTATGGTTTTGTGGCGGATTTATGTTCTAATAAGGTCAATGGCGACTTGGTGTACTCAGCGTTATTAACCCTATGAACTTGCAGATCGCCTAAAACAGAAAAAGAAAAATCCGGAAAAAAACTAAAAAATTTAAACACTTATCGACCTTTCGGTGGCAAGTCCGCCTCCGTTATCAAGATTAACTTAAATCAAAAATAAAATAAAAATTAAAATAAATTTGTAAGAATGTTGGTATAAAATTTAGGAAATTGTACTTTTTTATTATTTATGACGTTTTGTTACAAATAATATATTAGTTTGTTTTAAGTTGTATATTTATTATTTTTAAAAAGACAAGAACAAGTTGGTGTTAATTGATGTTAATTTTTTTTGAAAATACTTATTATTAATGTGTATAACCAGGTATTAGGTTACCTAAGCTTTATACTGAAGTAATTTCCTTTTTTTTAAATAATAAATATACCTAGATTGGCCTTATAGTATATATGCTAACTGACTTTGGGAGCTAGTCAGAAAAATCAGAGTAATATTGTCAAAGTTATAAAATTATTATAAACAAAGGTTAAATATTAAATTTTATGGCGTTATCTAGTCAGAAAATCAGAGTAATATTGTCAAAGTTATAAAATTATTATAAACAAAGGTTAATAATATTAAACTTTATGCGTTATTAGTGAAAATCAGAGTATTGTCAAAGTTATAAAATTATTATAAACAAAGGTTAATAATATTAAACTTTTATGGCGTTATCTAGTCAGAAAATCAGAGTAATATTGTCAAATTATAAAATTATTATAAACAAGGATTAATAATTATTAAACTTTTATGGCGTTATCAAAAAAATCAGAGTAATACATTATAAATTATTATAAACAAAGGTTAATAAAATTAAACTTTTATGGGTTTTAGTCGAAAATCAGAGTAATATTGTAAGTTATAAAATTATTATAAACAAAGGTTAATAATATTAAACTTTTATGGCGTTATCTAGTCAGAAAAATCAGAGTAATATTGTCAAAGTTATAAAATTATTATAAACAAAGGGTTAATAATAATTAAACTTTTATGGCGTTATCTAGTCAGAAAAATCAGAGTAATATTGTCAAAGTTATAAAATTATTATAAACAAAGGATTAATAATTATTAAACTTTTATGGCGTTATCTAGTCAGAAAAATCAGAGTAATATTGTCAAAGTTATAAAATTATTATAAACAAAGGGTTAATAATAATTAAACTTTTATGGCGTTATCTAGTCAGAAAAATCAGAGTAATATTGTCAAAGTTATAAAATTATTATAAACAAAGGATTAATAATTATTAAACTTTTTTTGGGCGTTATCTAGTCAGAAAAATCAGAGTAATATTGTCAAAGTTATAAAATTATTATAAACAAAGGATTAATAATTATTAAACTTTTATGGCGTTATCTAGTCAGAAAAATCAGAGTAATATTGTCAAAGTTATAAAATTATTATAAACAAAGGGTTAATAATAATTAAACTTTTTGGGTTATCTAGTCAGAAAAATTAGAGTAATATTGTCTGTTATAAAATTATTATAAACAAAGGGTTAATAATAATTAAACTTTTATGGCGTTATCTAGTCAGAAAAAACAAAAAGTAATATTGCGAAAGTTATAAAATTATTATAAACAAAGGGTTAATAATAATTAAACTTTTATGGCGTTATCTAGTCGGAAAATCAGAGTATATTGTCAAAGTTATAAAATTATTTATAAACAAAGGGTTAATAATAATTAAACTTTATGGCGTTATCTAGTCAGAAAAAACAGAGATATTGGAAAGTTATAAAATTATTATAAACAAAGGGTTAATAATAAATTTAAATTATGGCGTTATCTAGTCAGAAAAATCAGAGTAATATTGTCAAAGTTAAAATTATTATAAACAAGGGTTAATAATAATTAAACTTTTAAAGGCGTTATCTAGTCAGAAAAATAGAGTAATATTGTCAGTTATAAAATTATTATAAACAAAGGGTTATAATAATTAAACTTTATGGCGGGTTTTTAGTCAGAAAATCAGATAATATTGTCCAGTTATAAAATTATTAAAAAACAAAAGGATTAATAATTATAAACTTTTTATGGCGTTATCTAGTCAGAAAAATCAGAGTAATATTTAAAATTATAAAAAATTTTTATAAAAAAAGTTAATAATAATTAAACTTTTAAGAAGTTATCTAGTCAGAAAAATCAGAGTAATATTGTCAAAGTTATAAAATTATTATAAACAAAAAGGTTAATAATCATTAAACTTTTATGGCGTTATCTTGGGTATGTAAATAAAAAGGGCTTCACGAAGAGAAAAATTTATACGAAAATTATTATTATTTTAATATACAATGAAGACGAAATTTCGAAACAATTTTGTTAATTAACAATTGTCTAACTTGTTGAACACTCCTTTAACTTTAAATTAAATTTCTTTAAACGAGAATAATTTCTTTTGTGAAAGGCTCAAATATTCATAATTCTTTTTTTTTAAATTCAATTAATATTTAATACCTTTAAAAAATATATTTAGTATGACGTACTCGGTTTTGATCGTTTGCAAACTAAAATGAAGCCAAAAGGAAGCCTATTTTCAGCGTTAAATCAAAATTATAAATAATGAAGATAGAGTTCCGGGAGTCGGGACTTTTGGAAATTTCCTCCTCTTCAAGGATCTTTTTTGCAATTTCCGCTATCTCTTATGGATTTAGGGTTATCATCAAAAATCGAAATGGCTTTTTTTTGTTTAACAATCGCAATTTTTTTCCGCCTTTCTCAGATTTGAAATCCGCGTCGAATGAGCTAGCGCTCATATTTTTCGAAGCTTTCTAATTATTTTTCGCAGAAAACACACTTCTTGACTAGACTAATAGGGTTTATAACTAATATAATTATTTCTAAAGTCCAGGCATGTATTAATGTAACATTTAGGTTTTGTTTAACTAAAACCAAAACTAACAAAACAGAAGTATAATAGCAAAATTACATATCTTTGAGCGGTGTAAACTATGTTAATTAAATACGGTTTTTGAAAACGTAGAAACCCCTTAACAAAAGGTGTTTGATGCCTCATCCTTTATCCCGTCTTTGTTCAATTTTTTATGTAAATAACGCTTTTGTGTACTTAGGCCTCTAAAGAATATGGAAACCCTTTTTAGGTATCCTACAATGCGCTGAAAATAAAGAGGGTTTACGATTTTTTGCAGGTATTGTTTGAAGAATTTCAAAGAATGTAAAATATTTAACTTTTGATTTTCTCTAAAGTACGTACAATAAATACAGTTAAATAGGAACAAAAAGCATAAACATAGTTAACCGTGTTTGTTAAAGTCAGATACTGGCAGACATAAAGGTAGCATTGAAAATGTTATTGGCTGGGCACCAAAAAGCGACTTCCGTAAGCATATGGCAATCAGGAACATATTTTATTCCAATATTACATATTTTTGCTACGTTTGCTTTATTAAATTTAGAGCAAAAACAGAGAATCTATATACGTTCCTTTATTCAATTTCAAATCGTTTTAATCAAATCTTTTCGCTCCTGATTTTTAGAAAGAGCTTAAAGATAAATTTATCAAATGTTAATTAATTAAGCAAGATATAAATGAAAATAGGATAATTACACCGTCATTATTTAAAAGATTATTAAATTCTTCAGCTTTAATTTCTAGTATTCTATTTTTTTAAATAAATAAATGAAAATGACACCTATTAGCTGATACAAAAATCCAAACTGTTTAAATATTTTAAGTTAAGTTCTGCTTGCTTCGAGACCACGTGACATAAAGGTCTACTCGCTTCGCTCTCATCCAAAATATAATATTGGAACTTTTGTTTCTTCTGCAAGATTAAAAGCATCTTGTTGCATAGAAGTGCAAGTTTTCTGGTTCATTCTGGCATTTCAATTTTGTAGTCGATACATGGTTGCGTTTTAGATTTGAGGTTTGACAATAAAATTTAATAATATTTACGAAAAAAATACAACTTTTTTGAAACTCCGAGTTTTCCCTAGGAGCACCCAAATCGATCAACTTTTTTTATAAATTTTAAAATAAAAAATTTTCTCTACCAAACATGTTAAGAAAAAACATATTGCATAAGTTTAAAAAGTTAGTAACTATAGTTACAACAATAAAAATTATATTGCATGGGTTCAAAAAGTCGGTAATCACGATTACTTACGAGGTGTTTTTTTTATTATGTTGCATATTTAATTGACATTTATCACGATTTCGACGTAAGAACCCGCTGAAAATGACCCTCAAAGTTCCAAAATTAAGCTTCCCGCGAATATTCGTACAAAATTATAAATTTGTAGTACTTTTGTTCGGACAAAATAAGATCATCTTGAAATCTACAAAATGGTCCTTACCATTTTTTCGCAAACACCAAAATGGCTGTCGAAAAATTCATAACATTCCCCACTGGATAGATGTGGTAAAGTTAACGGGCTAAAAAATGCAGATGGGCAAAATATTTTTGATCAAAACGCAAGAAAGATGGTGAAAGAAATTTTCTGGGATCATTAAACACTTGCTAAGATTTTTTTTTTGGTATAATGACCTTACAAACTGAAAATACAGTTGCTAAGATCTCATTATAAAAGAGAAATGTTCAATAACAAACCATTTTTTAAAAAAATATCAATACAAATTAATGAGATATTTCAACATATATCGAAAAAAAAAACTTTTGACCGCTTTTTTAATATTCTAGAAAATCGTAGAATTAACTTATATGCAACGATAGGTACGGGTTTTTGGTTCCGATGAAGTTTAAATGATTAAAAAGTACATTATTGTCCGAGTAATGAAGAATCAATCGCCCGCTTATAAGTGAATCCAAGAAGATAGCGGCATTCAAAGGGTAGACTGGTAGCTGAAATAGGGGGATTTTTGATCCCGTTATATCGAAAATTATCGATTTTAAAAAATTAAGGACCATTTGTAGATTACCGAAGACTACATTTTTTTTTTCTAAACAAAAATTCTCCATTTCGCATATTTTGCAGATATTATGAGAAACACATTTTCGGGCTCCAGAAGGGCCATTTCCAGCCCTTTCCCACTTGTTAATAATGTTAAACTTTTTTTCGTTCGAAAGTATCCGTGAAGACCTAAGAATTGCGCCACAAGAGAAAACATTACAGATTTATTTACACCTTTGTTCCTTCATTTACCAGACTATTAGCAAAAAAAACTAATATGGTAACTCGGCAACACTTGTGTCGTCACACAGCTTTTCTGTATGAAGACATATTTAAAGGGCCAGACATAAAATTTTTATGCAGTATAAAAGAATAATATTAAATGAAACAAACTGAAATAATTATAACATCAGGCACACACCTGTAATTTCCAATTCCATCCCAAAAAAATTAAAACGCAATTACTCCTAGGGCCATTTGTTTGGTTCTGAGAATAAACCTAGCCGTATTATTTCAGTTAAAAAGGATAAAATAAAATATTGCCCACAAGTCCATAAAGTCACATACCAAGAATATACAGTGCTCTGACGGCTACATTTTACCCCTAATGTACCTCGGTTATACCTATTCTCAAAAGAATAGAAAAGTCGGCCTCAACGTATTTTCTTGGCGCTCGGCTGCTAAAGGTCGCGTTACGCTCTAGTCCTTCTGCCTGCGATTGCAACCCTTGTGACATTAAAAGGCGTCTGTGCTGGCATTTCCAGTCCGCTGTGAAAATTTATTCGTTTCTAAGCAATTTTACACAGCAATTGTGTGTCTAATATGCAACGCCTACTTACAAGCCATGGGATAAGTTACACTTTTCACAGATAAAATTTGGAATTTATAGACGGATTAAAATCGAAAAAGTTTTTTTTCCCAGGCATCGGTCTCGGCTTAAAATTTTGAAATAAATAGGTTTCTTCCAGCACGTCAAAACTGTCACCGAACGATCACCAAGCGCAGTGATTAAAGTGCGTTCCAACAGAGACGTGATGGTTATCGGACGATCCTGTTTGTGTACCAACAAAACGACTGTTTAGTTACGCACCGGTAAATCTATGTAATTGATACATGGACTAAATTAAAAACTGCTTGGGTTGACTGCGCATTGAAGACTCGGCAGAATGGATTTTTTAATAAATTAACAGCTGTTTCATGTTTATTGTTTCATATTTCATCTTCATATGTTTACTGTTAAGGTAGGATTATGAAGAAAGTTAAGTTAATTTAAGTTAACAAAAATTAAGTTATTATAAATTAAGACATTTAGGAAATACAACTAGTTTAAAAAATACAAAAATAAATTCTAGCATACGTAGGGCAAATCACTTGTTAATAGGGATTTTCGAGATTTCTATTTTATTGGTGCACCTCTGGCAGCTGTCCGGTAATTTGTTAACTTCTTAAATAAATAAATATTTGTCCAAAAAATATATAATTTTTTGTTACATTTTTTTATAACGCATGGGAAAGACGAGTTTCTGTAAGCCTATTTTATGATGTTATTGTGGGGGAGTTTAATTATTTTAAAAGGAAACATTTATTTCATTTTATGATAAGGTTAAAAAATTAAAATAAGTTGCTGCTGTTAAAGCTGGTTTATCTTTTTAACTTAACTTAATTTTTAGAATTTTATGTGTATAATTAAAACCATTTGATCACATAATGTTTATCTTTTCTTGTGTGACTTTAACTATATTTTAACTTAATTTTAATTTTTCTGCATAATCCTAACTTATATTTAGCGAGAAGTGCAATGTGCTTTTAGCATTTTCTATTTCCTCGCTTGTTTAATTATTCAAAAACATTAATTTTTACACCTCCTAAGCACATCATTAAATTTAACGTATCTTTAAAATGAGTGACGATATGAGTGATATTTGGCTAACTCTTGGATCACAAAAAATAATAAGTAGAAAAATAGGTTTATTTTAAACAAAAAATTCAAAAACTTTTGATTTGGACAGTCCCAAAACGATCCGCAAAGCGGATCCAACGTTTGTACTTTTACCGTCATTGAAACTATTTTAAGGCCGCGCATGCGTCTAAGCGCACCAAAAAACAGTTCAAAAACGATTTCTGAAATGATACTGGCTTGGGAATTCTTAAAAATATAAGGAAAGATAATGTCAAAATAGGGATCACATGTTCTTGTTGCATTTAAAGGCAATCATAAGTTGTCACTGCTTTAAAAGAGATAGAGAAAAGGAATGTCAAAAAAATTTGCTTACAGGATCGGGCCTCCGGATTTCTTGTTGAAAACAAACCTAATATACTCCTAAATTAGTATGGATTCTAACCACAACTAACCACAACTAACCTATAACTTTTGGTCTGCAAAAATCTGGTGAGAACTGGGACGTTTTTGATATGGCATACATCAAATGTGTTTAGGGCGTAGGTCAGGACAGAAGACCCTTGATTTTTGTAGGCCTCTATAACCATAACATTTAACTATTTTTTATCTAGCAACTATGCAAAAATCAGCCGGTTATTTTTAATAGATGTTCTAATAATGTCTTTTGTATTTTGTTACCAAAACAACAAAAGTACGAGTGACGTACTTGTACAGGGTGGCCCGTTTATCTTGGGACACTACCTTATCTCATAAAATACATACAGAAAAAAGATATAAAAGTTTTGGGTTTTTTAATTTTTAACAATATTTTTTTCCCTTTTTTTATAAAGGGTACCCATTTTGGGAAAAATTTTTAATTTTAAATTGGGGGCACCCTATATATTATTGCAATTTTTATTTTGGGGGAAAATTCAAAAATACATTTTATATATAATGTCCCAAAAAACTTGAAAATCTTAAAAGGTTTTTAAAAAATTTTTTAAATTTTTTTTAAAAAAGTTTTTTCGGTTCCCAAAATAATTTTCAATATTTGTATAAGGAAGACTTTAATTTTTCTAATTTTAATAAAAAATTTCCCTTTTTAAAAAAAAAAACCTAATTTAAAAATTTTATAATGTTTTAATGACTTTTTATACAGGGCATTCAAAAAATAGGATTAAAAATAAAATTGAGAAAACTCCCAAAAATCTTTTTTTTTTAATAAAAACCCCCAGATATTATGCTTTTATTTTATTAAGCATTAAAAATAAGGGTGAGTTTGTAAAAAGTAGTTTATTTAAAAAATTTTTAGGTTTTGAAATATTTGCAATATAATATTTTCTATTGTAAAAATGCTATAGTCTGCTATATGGCCCTTAAATTTTATTAATAGTTAGCCATAACAGCGTTTAAAAAAAATCAAGTACTACAGAATGTCACTATTTGTTAAAAAAATCTGCTTGTTTAAACTATGGGCCGCTTATCTTGCGACACTACTTTATTTTAGAAAATATATAGTAGATAAAGCAAAAAGTTAAATGCAAAAATAATTGAGTAATTCCAGTCTTTAATTTATTTCATTTTATTCTTTCATTTTACAAATTCTGTAGAACTTGATTGTTTTTTAAACGCTGTCATGGCCAACTATCAATAAAACTTAAGCATATAAGCAGACTAGCATTTTTGCAATAGAAAAATAATATATTGCCAATATTTCGAAAACTAAAAAGCAACTTTACACAAACTCACCCCTATTTTTAATGCTAAATGAGATAAAAGTATAAAGTTTGGGGTTTCCATTTGAAAAAATTCATTTTTGGCAGTTTTCTCAATTTCATTTTTAATCTTATTTTTTGAATGCCCTGCATAAAAAGTCATTAAAATATTATATAAATATCTTGAAGAAGGTTTTTTCAATAAGAAATCTTATTAAAATTAAATAATACAGCCTTCCTTATAAGAAAAATTGATAGTTATTTTAGGACCCGCAAACGTCATTTTTTATATAAAATTTAAAATATGTCAAAAAGGGTAACACTTAAGTATAGGGCTTTATTTATAAAATGTGTCCGCAATTTTACGTAAAATCAAAAGATGTAATAATATATAGGGTGTCCCATTTAAATTAAGAAAGTTGATGCGTGTCCACGAAAAATAGAATACACTGTATATACAAAAGTAAAATATTGTCAAAACATAAATTGTGTTTAATGTGTCTTCTACCGGTAAATAATTCGATTTTTTGTACTACTTTCAAAATGGAAAACATTGGGATTTAAACGGCTAGCACAAGACAACCAGTGGCGGGTGTGGTGTTTTAACTTAAAATTTTTATATCTTTATAATTATTAGTTGTCCGCTATTTATTTATCGTTTTAAAGTTGGGGTTTCAAAATATTAAGGTATTTCCATAACAATATGAAAAATGAGATAACGTAAAGATATCTTATTTTCAACGTCTTTCAAAACTTTGCAAACACGTGTAATAAATAATTGAATAACCAATTCTACATGGTATATTCCCGAACAAATATTTTCCCTCATCAAACTAAGTTTGCTTTTCGCTTGGCGAAGCGTTCTTTACGAGTATCTCCAATCGCTAATTAGTTAATCCTATTTTCTTAGAAATACCGTAAAACACAAACAGACAAAGCCAAGCGAGGCAAATTTTCAAGCGGAAAATAGAGGAAAACTGTCGCGACAAGAAGACGAAATCAATTGTGTATCCGCCGTTACACGCTTCTCAGGAGACTGTTTTAATAATGCATACTCACAAGCTGGAACGGGCGTATTAAATTATGGTTCATGAGTGAAATTTTCCTAAAAGAGGAAGTGACTTTATAACATATATTACCTTATTTAAATTGCGCAATTTGCTGATGAATCCAAATTTCCAAGGCATATAAGAGTATTAACTAAAAATATAAATTCAAGCTGTTTGTAAATTGCTTAAATAAAAAACAGGGCTTTTAACACCTTATATTATTATATTAAACAGGTGTCCCAGAAGTAATGGGACACAGAGCAACAGCAAATACCTTAGGTCAATATAATGCAATTAACGTAAACTTGCCTTATCACAAAGTTGGTAATAACTGAGATACAGGGTGTCAAACTTTTAATTTTGTTTTCATTTTTTCGTAATAATTTCTTCACTAAAAGACAGAGCGGTACAAAATTGGGGATTTGGAGGTTCTTTGAGGCGAGAAATTTAAATTCGTCCATAATTTTGAAGTTATCTATTAATCCCGCTGCGTCAAAATTGTATACCTTATTTAGGTCTCTAGAAGCAAATGTTTTCAAGATAAACGCACTTTAAAGGACACCGCAATTTTCTTATGAAAAATGGGTTATGGCCAATTGTTTTTAAACTTTGCAAAATAACAGTTTTCGACACGCCGATCAATAGTCTATGCAGGCACAAAACCGAAAAACCCCTCTGACCTCTCCAGAATCACCCTTAGGCCTCTAAATCCCCAGTGATATTTAAGGCTGATTTTGCGGTGGTTAGAGGGGTTTTTGGGTTTGTGCCCGTGGAGACTTTTGATCAGCGCAGCGTGTTGAAAACGATTACTCTGCAAAGTTTAAAAACAATTATTTAATGTGCATTTATTTCAGAAACAGTTGCTCCTAGAGACCTAAATGAGGTATACAATTTTGACACAGCGGGAATTATAGTAACTTCTTTTTTAATAAAGTTATGCCATCTAAAATACGTGGGGTAGGCAGTAGCTGGCGCCCTCTACTAGCAACATCAAAAGTATGGGCGAATTTGAAATTTCTCGCCTTAAAGAACCCACAAATCCCCAATTTTGTACCGCTATGTCTTTTAGTAAAATTATTATTGAAAAAAAAATAAAACAAAATAAAAAGTTTAACATCCTGTATCTTAGTTATTATCAACTTTGTAATAAGGCAAGTTAACGTTAATTGCATTATTTCGACCTATGGAATCTGCTGTTGCTCTGTGTCCCATTACTTCTGGAACTCCCTGTATATATTGTTTTATATCCAATTGAATTTTGGTAGTGTAGTTATTGAATAGGAACTATTTACAAATAAAATCTGCGATAAGAAATTTGGCGCCTTTTATAAAACTTCACATAAAAAATTATATCTTTGTACAGGGGTTTCATTTATATTTTGACACCCACTTACAACGATAACCAAAGAGGATAGAAAAAAAAACTTTTTGAAAAGTTTCATAATAAAATTTTCATCCATTATATTTTGAGCATAACAAAAGAAACAAATAAACCTCAAAAAGTTAAGAAAAATGAATAAGCTAACTTTTTTTTAATGGAACACTCTGTATATTTTTATTTAGAATGAAAAGTCTTTTCATTTTCAATTAACAGTAAAAATCGGCATTGCCTTGGATATAAAATAACCATGAACTAAAAAAATCTAAAAAAACTAAAGATTTTTAACCTAACTTCCACCATTTTTTCTGCACAAAATTGTTATCTTGTAAGTAACCCCATAAAAATAGATCCAGAGGACTTAAATCAGGACTATTGGGCGGCCATCTAATAGTGCCGCACCTTCCTATTCAAAAACCATATTTCTCGTTGAGATACTGAGTTACTGGTGCAACATTGTGTGAGGATGCCTCGTCTTGGTCTAGATAGGCTCCTGTATTGCTAAAGAGGGATGTCTTCAAGAAGGTTTTCAATCTCACTTTAAAGGATATGCAATATAATGTTATATCAATACGTGTCAAGGTGCTGTCAAAACGTATAAAGAAATCAAATCGTTTGTTTTCCAAGACAATTCTGATTTTTACTATCAATTGAATTTTTAATTAAAACTTGAATATTATTAAAACGGCTGAACGAATTGCCAGTAAACTATATATTTAAAAAAAAAAAAAGATAAAATAATATAACCATTAAAAAAGAACTGATTTTTTTCTTAACGTTTTAATGTTCCTTGGTTTCTATCGTTATGTTCAAAAGATAATAGATGAACAATTATGAAACGTTTATACAAGACTTTTTTTTCTATACTTTTTAGTTATCAATGTAAGTAAATGTCAAAATATAAATGAAAACCCGGTACATGACCAAACACCTAATAAAGTAAAATTTTAAAATTAAGATTTCTTATCGTAGTTGTTAAGTTCAACTTTTTAATTTACTAGACGAAACTGTTTTTCAAGTAACTTTTTTCAGAAATTGCCTTTTTGTCACCAGTATTCATGCATAAATTGCTTTTTAAGACTACAAAATATCTTGAAGGTCTGCAAGGTAATCGAAAATTTCAATTTATTCGATACTAAGAGCCCGCCAGAACTAATATATTTCCAACAACACTTATATAAATCATATTTTGACTTTTTATGAAAATAAACAAATTCTAAGTAAAAAAGACCAAAAAACACATTTATTTTTTATTATTCAATCATGAACTTAAAAAAAAAAAAAAAAATAAATAAATAACTTTTTAAAAATTCAATTACCTAACGGCTTTTTATTGGAAACAAATATTATACAAAAGACCATAAGAAAGATTCAAAAAGAAATAAATATTTTTACTTTAAGTGAAAACGTATTTTCGGAAAATGACAAACCCTTTAAGAAAATACTAAAATAAAAAAGGTAAAAGAAAAATAAATTACACAATGATTTGATATTAAAATACAGTAAATAAGTAATAGTACAAAAAATGTTAACATGGATTATTAAATAAAAAAAATTACAAACAGGACACAATAAAATCTTACAGAGACTATATTTTTTTAAGTAAAAAAAAATCTTTGGAATTTAATAACAAAATGATGCCGAAAAAATAATGTTTTTAACTTAAATGACCTCGATCATTAATCGCCCTTATTAACATATATAGGGGTGAAAAATCCAAAACCGAACATAGGGAAGGGTGTACGGCCGAGTGATGATCGCGTTGTTAAATTTAGCAATGGACTTAGCAATTGTTAAAAGTTAACAACGATTTAGAATGTTTAACAAAATGTCAGATTTTGACAGGTTGCTTACTAAAATCATTGAATAACACTGACAATGACGTTTTGTTAAACATTCTAAACCGTTGTTAACTTTTAACAATTGCCAAGTCCATTGCTAAATTTAATTTAACAACGCGATCATCACTCGGTCGGTAATGTATTAAACAGAAACGGACAACCCCTTTAATTGTGGTTATATATATATATATATATATATATATATATATATATATATATATATATATATATATATATATATATATATATATATATTTATATAAATAAATGTTTTTCTTTTACTCTGCAAGATAATATATCATACATTTCTTTCAAATGCCCTATGTTCGTGAAAGAAGCACTCAAAACTATTGCGTGACACAAAAATGTGTCAGTTACAAAATAAATGAACCATATTTTTCACTTACGGTGAAAGGAAAATAGATAGCTCATAGCTTTACCATTTAAATTAGGAAAACACATTTGGTTGATATTAACGTGGCTGCCAGAGATGGATATTATACTCGATTGTGAAAATATAGAATTGAATTCGATCAATTTCCAAAACTACTCTGCCAAATGGAATGAATAAACATAGGTAGACTGCATACATAATAATACTCATATTTTCATTAAAACTGCAACTAGAGTAACAATAATTCAATAATATTACTGCTTTTGAAATGTTATTCGTAGTTTTATTAATTATATAAAGGGACCTTCAATACAATATTAATTAAATAAAAGTTTTCGTTGAAATTGAACGTCTTTTTTAAATAGCAAGATTTTGATTATTTTTCACTTATTTGTTACACCATAATAAAAAACATAGGGTCTAAACTTGCACACATAATCACAAAATAAAATAATTTCTTTATTTTCCATGTAAAATATACTAAAGTAATAGCCGACTAACATGAAAAAAGTGAGAAACAATACATTAGAAAGAGATGATACCATGCCGTTCTGTTGACGTTTCCCTGCTTGAATAAGCAATGTTGCCAGATGTTTTCTAACAATTTCTTATTATTGAGGTTTGTTTTTCCATTTATCAGAAATAAAGTTTTTTTATAGAAAAAAAAAACTAACCAGAACCAACAAACAACTACTTCCAATTATAACCTAGTTCTGGTTAGTTCCTTGTTATTTCTTGTTAGGTTTTCCTCGTTAAATTGTAAATTTTCATAAATGCGCCTTCGAACAAAACGAAAAAAAAGTCTGATATCTTAATTTTGCCATTTTTTTATAGCCAAAAATAGGGTAGGGTAAACCTTACTTGCAGATATTTACCTTATTTAAAAATTTATTATTTTTTTTGTAATTTGTGTTTTACTATTTAATCCATAATTTTTTTGAGCTAGATTTAAATCCTTTTTTTATCCGACAACGTCGCAAAGTCTGGCCTTCTACTTAACCTAGAAACATATTGTTTTTTCGACTGTTAATTTCATTTTTCTCAGCAAAAATGTATTTTTTTTTTTTTTTTCTCTTTGAA